>JAUMHM010000031.1:65409556-65420725 GCA_032362435.1 Melikaiella ostensackeni
GTCCTCACATTATGCGTAAATTATTTTTAAAATAAGGTTTAAATTACTGTAAAAGTAAAATTAAAGTTAAAAAAAAGATTTTGTTTCCAGTGACAAATGTAACAAATTATAGAAATTTGTTATTGTTTTCGATTATTACCTTTTCCTTTTTGAAGAATGGAATAACCTGAATAGATTGGTCCTAAATCAACCTACAAAATTTGATCTTGGCATTATAATCTATTTCCTTCACTTCCCATGTTCTGTTTACATAAATCTTTTGATAATTTGTTCAGACTCCTTCAATGTAACGACTGATTAGAACGTTATTCTGGTACTTAGCAAGAAATAAAGTTGCAAAAAAGAGTTTGCATACATTTAGTTAAAAGAAATCATACCCTCGTTACCTGTAAGAAATGGCACTCAGAGGAAGATGCCATATACATAATATGTGCATTCTGTTATTATGTACCATTGAGTACTTTATTGAAAAAATTTTTTTTTAATGTTTTCACGTTGAATTTTTTCTAATCAGATGAGTTTCACAGAAGCTTTTGGCTTCGAATCTATTTAATATTTTTTTCAGTCTACTATATATATTTTTTTTTTCAAATATACTGTTAATATAAATGAAATGTCATCCTGATACTTTTAAAAAAATGAATTTGACAAAAAGAACTCGCATATCTTGAGGTAAAAGAATGGATAGCCTCCTTACCATTAAAAAATGTTACTCAGACGAAGATGCCATATACAAAATATATGCAATCTTTTATTATGACCATTGTGTACTGCATTAATAATCTTTTAGAATAGGTTTTTGTTTTAAAAAATCAACAAAATTTTAAATTTGAATAATTAAATCTTATTGATGATGGAGATGCTTTAAATATTTATTTTGTGTTCTTAACATAATTGAAATATTTCTTCAATTCGTGTTGTGGTGAATTGATGAAAAACATCGAATTACAGTGTTTGGATTTTCTACGCAGAAAGTTAAGAAAAATTTTTTATCTATTCTGATTTCTTATTTTTGTTTCATGGTTTTCAGTGAAATTGATAAAAAATGAGGAAATGTGATGAAAGTATTTTATGATGAAAGTATTTGTTAACAATGAAAGAAACCAAGAAACTTTTAATGAGACTACCAATCAATTTAAGAAATCTATCTTGAAATTGGTTAAAAAAAGTTTGCCATGCACAGGAGCACAGAGCTTTCTGGTGTTTTATATTCTAGTACAATAAAATGTTCATAAGGAAGTAGATTTTATTTTGATCTTAAAGATTCTTGATTTTGATAAGAAAATAGAAAAATTGACAAAACAACAACGACAACAAATTTGATATTGAATTCTTTATTTCTTTATTTTTAGGTTTAATTTGAATTTAATTAATATAAGTCTTATTATTTATAACATTAGTTTTTCTCTGAATCACCCATGATGAGGAAGTCTAAATTGGCTTCGAAATATGTTGGTCCCCAGTAGTATAAAAAAGATGAAGAGAAAGAATGAGAGGTTGATTTGTCTGACTCTTTCTTTTTCTCCCTCTTTTTTTTATTAATGATTAACTCAATTTACAAAAAGATATCTATTTTTATTCAAATATAGTATACAAATTTGAGGAAATTGGCAAGTTATAGGCATTTGTTAGTGTTTAGGATTATTACCTTTTTTTTGAAAAATGGAATAATCTAAATAGATTGGTTCTAAATCAACATAATAATATTACTATAGAACTCCGTGGGCACAAAACTTATGTTGATTCAACGTTATCTTTGTCACGGCTTTATGAAATTTATTACATGACCCTCATGACGTTAATCTCACGTCAGTGCCAAATGAAAATCACTCTTTGTTTAACTAATACCCGGAGTTACATTCTTATGAAAAGGGAATTAAAAATATTTCACTTATGGAATTTCACAAACTATTAACGATGAAACAATATATTCTTCAGTTTTTCCGGAAACTAAGCGTACTTTTATTATTATAAGAACAATTTTTGAGGTGGAGGGCACCAGTAATTAAATATGTTGAAAAAACTGAATGCCTACCGACATTTCATAAAAAAAAGTTTTTCTCAGACGCTATAACACCTGCGTAAGGTTGGCACCTCGAAGTTTAATTTTTTTAAATTTTCTTTCTGCATGCGTTTGTATGTCATTTGCACTGTTTGTACATCCAATATTTTTGTTTATAACCTCATGGTTACCAAGCTTGGGGGAAACCTACGTCGCTCTTACGGTGATCATTAATTTTTGTTCTTAATAATTTTTTATTCCATTAATGTTGCCACAAGTTAATGAGTATTTCATTGCAAGCTGGCCTCTAATTCTGAGTTTAAAAGATAGTTCATGATTCGTACATATTGAAATAATAAAGATTCAAATTAATAAATGAATGAAAATACCCTATTAAAAAAGGCTACCTAGGGCAGGTAAACATTTCGCCAGCCCGAGCATCATCCATATTCATCTTTTTTGAGGGGCTTGAATTATTCGTCTGAATTTGTACAATTTCCTCAAACGCTCCCACAGGATCATGCATATTTTTAAAACCTTAACCTTGCTTCTCGGATGGAAGCTATGAAATGTGTCTCCGACATTTTCTAAAAATTGTATAGATCAAAAAACGTACAATCTTAATCCTAGCATCTTATTCTTACAATACTACAAACTATAACACACTCCTACCCCGAACATTTTTTTAAAACGCACCGAAAGCTCATCTCTTGCTTATATAAAAAAATCTATCTCACTTGGATCCACCAAAAAATTCATGCAGAAACCTTTTAAAATTAAACGTTAAACCATTGACAACTATGATTTGGTGATTGTGAATTATCTTTTGTTAAAGCTCCTCCGGCTTTAACGAATATATTCTCATCACGTGTCTCGCGCTTCGCACTCGATTGAAGTATGTCAAAAACGCAAAATTTTCTATATTTTGTTAAAATCTATTATAATAAATTTATGTTATATTAATTTAGGTACCTTAATTTGCCTAATTGATCGTCTGTATTACTTAACAAATTAGATTAGTGTATTTATTATTATCAAAAACAAATTTAATAGTATTTGTTATGAATTTGTCTCTAATCAGCCGGAAAGGATGTACTTGGAAGTCTCGTTTTGATTTGATAAAATGCGGCCAAAATCCGAACTAGCGCAAGGGGGCATACAGTGTTGGAAAACAAATGTCTCTGGACAAATCAAGTTTTTTCTATCAAAGCGGCCAAGAATTATATGAAAATGTTACAAAATTATCAGATTTATTTATCCAATAACAACTTATGATTGCTTGAACAAATTTAATTAACAAATGCAATCTCTGGCTACTTTTAGTGATAAAAACTTGATTTTCTTAACGTAATGAAGAAAAGAAAAATATGAAGAAGAAATGAATGAAGAAAAATGAAGAAATGAATAATGAAGAAAAAAAATAAATAAATAATTTCTGAACTTTTAGGGAGTTTATATGACAATCAACAATTTTCATTCTTAAAAACAATTGTTTGAACAAATTTTTATCAGCTCAGCCATTTTTTAAGAAAAAAATTGCCTTTCTTCAGGTTATTAGCAGACTGTTATTTATAAATGGCTCTGTGCTATCGGTCGACAACACTTGATGATTGTTGGAACAAAATTATCAACAAATGCATTTTGCGGACATTTCTAAAGGTGAAAACTTGATTTTCCAATCGTAACTAACTGTTAATAACTAACGATTTCGCTTTCTGTAGATCTCGTACTGCTACTTGTTCACATATAGTACTCTTAGGAGCACCAAAATATATGTTTATTTCGTTGTGTTTTGGTTTGCTTTCTTTGTTGCGAGGATAGTTGTTCTTATGAACTGTTTTTTGTAGGTTAGTCTCTCTTACTGGATATTTCATTGAGTGCAATTCTCATGTTACTTTAAATTTCCTAGGATAAAGACGTTCTGTGATAAAACATGGATTCTCTCGAAGTGTCAAGTAGGGAATTGAGCAATGTGCTCATACATTCGACTTCTAAAACGGTAGAAGTTTTACTGAATTATATCAAGGAAAGGTACAAACTTTCTGACAAGTTCAAAGAGATTATTCACGTTGACCTTACTCGCTATTTCATCTCAGCGTTTTCCAGAAAAGGGAAGCTATCTTTTGCAGGTAAAGAAAAACGAGAAGAAAGGTTCCTTGAGCAAAGTAAAACTTGGTTAGAATCAAACTTTTCAGCATCCGAGGAGGCCTTCTTCACACATATTCGAAAAACAAAGAGCTCCGAAGAATGCTCTGACAAAACCAAGAAAAGAAGAAATGAGGCAATTAAACGCTCAGCTTCTGATGATGAAGTTGATTTGTTTCCTAATTTGAAGACTTTAGACAACAAGACTACGATTGAAATTATTAAGAAGGGTATTGAAAATAACACGATGAAAATTGAATCAGCAGTCAAAAGTGAAAAGGCAACTCAATTCACTAGTGACGAGGCCCTTGCACTCTTTGTTGATTTAAAATTGACAAAACATAAGTACGAACTTTTAAGGAATCCTTTAAAAGACAAAAACCCAGATATCCTCCAACCTTATAAACAGGTTACGAATGCGAAAACCAGTTGTTATCCACCAAGTAGTGCAAGCATTTGAAATTGATATAAAAATTCCTCTTCTTCTTGAATGATGAACAAATCCACCATCGCCAGGAATTTGGGAAAATCTTGGACCTGTTCGCCAAAAAATTGTGTTCTAATAATTTTCGAGTATGCTAAAGAAACGAAACCAAAAATTTTACTCAAATTAGGCAATATTGACAAGCAAAAGACTGAAAATTTCGAAACTGATGGTTTCGTTTATTTTGTCGAGCACGGACTGATTGGCACAATGCTTGATGGCGATGTATGCCTACATCTCACTGGAACATCATCTGCCGCGTATTGTACTATCTGTTATGCAGAACCAAGTGAAATGAATAATTTAACTCAAGTCCTGAAAAGAGAAGAAAATAAAGGAGCCTTGAAGTTCGGATTACAAGTCTTCAATTTATGGATTAGGCTAATGAAATAAGTACTGAACATTAGCTATCGGTTGACAATAAAAACCTGGGCATGTAAAACAGACGCAGACAAAGAAGTTCGAGATACCAGAAAATAACTAATAAAAAGAGAAATCCGCCCACAATTTGGCCTAATTTTGGACACCCCAAAACATGGGGCTGGCTCTTCCAATGATGGAAACACAGCCGAAAAGTTCTTCGAAAATTATGAGACTATTTCCAAAATTACTGGCTTCGATGTAGCACTTTTAAAAAGCTTTTACTAACTGTTAAAATTTTTAGCATCTGGTAGAGTCATCGATACAAAAAAGTTTCGCGAACATTGTCTGAAAACAGCAGACTTGTATGTACAAGAATGCAGTTGGTACTTCATGCCTGCATCAATGTACAAAGTTATAATTCATGGTTCCAAGATAATCGACTGCCTCGTTGTCCCGATCGGTCAATCATCAGAAAAGGCATGGAAAGCTGAGAATAAAGACTTTAGAACATTCAGGAAAAACAATACCAGAAAAAGCAGTCGTATTGCCACAAATACTGATTTACTGCATTACCTTTTATTCTCCGCTGATCTTTACATAACTAGTTTCAGAATAGATTTTGGAAAGGTCTTAAAGACCATTGCTCCCAGAAGCTGCAGCAATGTTTCTAGAAATGACTCAGTGTGCATAACGTGTCTGTCCAGCTGTACAAACTCTAATCATTTGTTTAACAAATCATGTTTTGTTTGTAAATGATAGCAAGGAGTTATGTCTAAGTAACTGTCCATATATTCCACAAGAAAAACGGAAGTTTTTGCTTACAAATGTATGAAAGGACAAAAAATTGTCTATAAAATCATTAATGACAATAACAATAGTGGATCGTAATCAATTTTTATGAAAAAAATTTCAAAAATTAGTAATTAACACCTGGTTATGTTGAAAAAACCTAGTTTGTACCTTTGAAAATAGCCGAAAAATGCATTTGTTTATTAATTTCGTTCAAACAATTATCAGTTGTTATCGACCGATAGCGCAGAGCTATTACTAAATAACAGTTTGCTAAAACCCTAAAGAAACGCAATTTTTTTCTTGAAAAATCCCTAAGATGATAAAAATTTGTTCAAACTATTGTTGTTATCAATGAAAATTGTGAATTGTCATATGAGCTCCCTAAAAGTTCAGAAATTAGTTATTTACACTTCATTAAGTTGAAAAAACCAAATTTCTACCTCTCAACATAGCCACACAGTGCATTTGTTAATTAAATTTGTTTGAACAATCGTGAGTTGCTATTGGATGAATAAATCTGATAATTTTCTGACATTTTCGTATAATTTTTGGCCGATTCAATGAAAAAAACTTGATTTTTTTCAACATGACTATCTGCTGTAGATAATTGTTTATAAAATTTGTTTATAAAATAACAATTTATTTATTATATTTCATGAATGAAATTGAAAAACGGTTTTTGTCTATGAATTGCTTAAATTTAGTGCAAATCAATTCACGAATCACTGCCAATCCCCATGAATCCATCTTCACTCACCTATTTGTTTATAACAAATTCAATAAATTCTCAAACAATTTCTAAGCTATCAGACAACCTTTCTAGATAGTTACTTCATTGATTCTAGGTATTTTGGATTGAATCCAAGTGATTTTCAAAAACCGGTACTTTTCGAAAAAAAAGTTTTCCCTATTTTTGTTATAAAATTTAAAAAAAATGAAAAACCTTTTTCAAGATCGGTTCTGACCGACTTTTGCAAAATTTTATCAGTTTGTCTTAAGAAAATACGTTTGAACAGGTTTACAAACCGCTTCTGAATATCAATTTGTCCAGAGGCATTTTTTTGCCCTACTGTTATGCAGCAGTCTTAAGATGCATATTAATTTGTGCATAAAAATTATTTCACGGTTGTTTTGTTGAGCTCCAAACAATCAGTGAATTACAAAAATGAATATTCATCGAAAACAAAGAGTTTCAGATGGAATTTTCATCGAGTACAGTGAAAAAACACGTTTCCTGTCAAAACTAATTTTTCTCAAGAAAAAAAATTGAGTTTCCCTCTAAACCTTAGTAGCATTCTTTAAAAAGTGATTTCAGATTTTAATATATAAACCTTTCAATCGTTAATAACGAATTTCATAGATAAAACGCATATTTCGGGCTTTTTCTTACTGAAAAATTTTTTTTTACAACAAATATTACACTAAATCAATTTAATATTGATTTTTGGAGTGATAAAATATATCTGGAAATATTTACGACTACAGGTATGATTAATCAATTTATACACAAATGTCTATGCTAGGAACTTTTGTGTAGATATATTTTTTTTTTCTGTAACATTTTACATATTTTGTTCATACTGAGAATCAAGAGAAGATGATGCCTTTCGTAATACGAGGCTTGGAGTCGGAAATTATTTACACTAAACCACAATAAAAATATTGGGAATAACTGTTTATTTATTTGCTTCAAAATGATGAGATATAGTTATATGATTTGTGTCAATATTAATTGTACAATATAATTTTTCAGTAAGAAAAAGCCCGAAACAGGCGTTTCGTTCATAAGATTCATCAACAATTAAAATGTTTAATCATTATGCTCGAAAATCACTTTTCGAATGAAGCTACTAAGGTTTAGTGGGAAATCAAAAATCTGGCTTTGAGTAAAATAGCAAAATTGGATATTTGCTTTGAAAATTGTTGATAACAATAATTTTTATTGATTATTAAGAGTTTTTAGATACCAACTGTCGTTTTCTTAAATCAATCCCAGAAATTCTAGTTGAAAGAAAAATTAAATTCCCACAGAGAAAGACATAAATAACATTTTGTTTATCCCAATTGTTCATACAAATTAACTCCAACATTAAATGAATTATTTATGTTTTCTAACTACCCAGGCGGAAAACTTATGTATAGCACAAGAAGTTATGTATAATTTTCATTTGTTTTGTCCAAATAATAATGATACATTAAATATAATACATAGCAAGTTTATTCTTTTTTCCGAGAAAAAAAGTCAGTTCTGCAAAATGGCCCTGTTCCTCTATGCAAATAGAAAAGGTCAATTTAAGTCAAATATTTATAAAGATCCTTCTCTATTGAGTCGCAGAAGTTGAAAAAATATAATTTTTCAGCCTGAAATCTTAACGCAATATTAAAAATGGGTTTTGTTTATTATATTTACTCATAAAAATGAAGTGTATTAATTTCAAATATGAAACTGTGCTATTTTACATAGAATTTGTTTATAACAATAGAAATTGTTATTAATCAACTATGTTCTGCAGACAAGACTCTCAGTTATACGCATTTAGAGGTAGACTCGCGTGAAAAACCAAAGATTCTGCGCAAAAATGACAAAACTTTGCTTTTGCTTATCCAATTTGTTTATAAAAATAATTATTATTATATGACAGCTGGTAATGAGAATTTGCAGCTTCTATGTGCATATCAAGCAATGAAACTGAAGAAAGGGGTGAAATTTTCAGAAGACTGAGAATCTATTAACTTTTCATGATAATTGTTTTTCACAATAATAATTTTATACATTTCATACATGTTTGCCATTAAATGTTGCGCTAGAGATAAAATATGGCAATTTTAGTCAAAAAAAGTTTTCTCGTTCATCACACCATTCCGTTGTTCATTTGTTGACTCAATTTTTCATAACAATAAAGTTAATTTTAATGCAAATCATTCGTATCCTGGAAGTGTCCCCGCATGAATTTGAAACGTTGAGTGATATTTGACATTCGTTTCTGAAGAGAAAGGAACAAAAACTGTTGAATTGCCCTGTTTACCACACCTTGCATTAAATAAATAAATATAAACAAAGCCAAAATCAAAAATCGGCTCTCACAGATTTCATAAAAATTCATTTAACTGTAATTTTTAAAAAATTGTAAATTGGTTTAAAACTGAAGGCTGTAGGCATTATTGAAAAGTAAACTGTGCGGCGACCCTTCAATTTACTTTACTATATAATATAAGTTTCAGTATATTATAAGCTTCAATGAACTTATTTTAATTCAGAATATATATATCCAAATTTTCGACTTTTTAATAGCATTTTCGGCGTTTGAAAAAAACCGTGAGTTCTATCAGAAAATAATTAGCAAGGACTTTGTAGGTCTTCTCAAGAGCAACAATTTATTATTTAGACTTTTTCTCGAATGTAGGATAGTTTTGCCGGAACATGGAACTTTTTTTTTTAAAGTGTCATCACGATTAAACCATGCGCGTTATAAAAAATTGATCTGAAGTAAATTTGTATATCTTTTGAGATGAATAGTTTTTCTACTAAAAATCTTTTCATTCCACTCATCGTTTTTCTAAAAAATGGAATTTTTTATTCTTAGTAACATTTTCACGAAAAAACCAAAAACTATATGCATCTCATCAAAAAACTTTTTTTTTAGCAAACTGGTAGACCTTCTTGGAATGAACAATTTTTCATCTTAATATTTTTGCATGCCTCGCATAGATTGGCTGAAATTTTTTTTTCATTTTTTCATTTTTAATAGCATATTTCACGAGTAAACCAAAAGCCCTGCGTGTTATGAAAAATTGATACAAATCAAATTTTTAGATGTTTTTGAGATGAACAATTTTGCTCGTTAACATTTTTTCATATATGTGTGCCAAAGCACAATTCAATCCCATAATTCTTTCGAAAGTTGTCATGTTCACAAACAGACAGACTACTACTACAAACAGATCACCTCGTAAAAACCCTTTTTTCTCACTCAGGGGGTCCTAGGATGTGAAAATTTTATGAAAATTGGCGATGTTAAATTTTACATAAAACTCATACCTTCTCATTAGGATGAGAATGTAAGAAGAAAGTGTTTTTTCGCTCTGACCTAGTGTACATCCATGAGAAAAGGGCTCTTATGGTCGGTTCTTGTTTAAGAGATATTCGCATTTCTCTCGAAACTCAATTTTTGGAAGTTTCAACTTCAAAAAAGACCCGATGACTCTTTTGTCGAGCTTGAGGGTTCGTCTTGGACGTAAAAGCTCGAGAATTTGTCCAGCTATATATCCCTATACGTAATTGCATACCGACCATAAAGAACCTTTTTTATATGGACGTGTACATATTTTGTCTAAAATTTAGTATTTACTATACGAAAAATTGTCTCAATGAAACGTGAATCCCCACACTAAAATTCAGTATATGAGAAATTAAAACGCATTTGTACATTTTCGTATTTGTTTCTTTCAGTATTCTTTTTTGAAGCGACTTTGGATAAGTCTCCTTAAAAAATACAATTTCTGATTATATTGACTTTAGGCTCACTATGCTAATAAATTCTTTCCTTAAAAAAGAAGTTAAAAACTTTTAATGGGTCGAAGAAATACTGACATTTTTGTATTATTTGTAATTATGCTTATGTCACTTTGCAATTATGACACATCGAAAACTTGGTTTTTCTTATGTGTGCTGTTGTGTTTCAACACGCATTAAATGGATTATTTTTCATGTAAATAAAGTAAGGTAAAATAACTGAGTCTGTATAGTCACCTATACAAATAATGTTTGTTTTTCCATTTCGAAGTGATATTTTACAAATTTATTATAATTGGTGTAACTGGCGTAGTATAATCCAAAGCCAGGTACGTATACGCAGTTACTAAATATTTTTTAGTACTTGCAAGCTCTTGAAGCTAACCTTCAAATTACCAAAAATGACAGATGTTTTGCGAAGTGATCTATTGAATCACCCATAAAATATGTTGAAAAATTTTGATGAATAAACATATGGCGACGCTTTTCAGATTACTTCGAATTTTTTAACAAAATTTCCTATGATTAAAATAAAAACCATGCTATTACCAAAAAATAGTCTGAATCAATTCTGTAGACCTCTCTGAGACTAAAATTCCTTCTGAAACATTTTTTTCTTATCTCGCGTTGTTTTGCTGAAAAATTATAATTTTCATTTCTCAGAGCGCGTTTTTGATAGATGAAACTAGAACCGTTGGCCAAGAATGGTTGATTGACGCACGCGTTCTGCTATTTTAGACTTCAACAAAGTGTGCCAAAGCGCAATCCAGTGAGATAATTCGTTCGAAAGTTATCGTACCTACATATTGACACCATTGTGAAAACCATTTTCCTGAATCAGGGGGTTCAAAATGAGGATATTTGATCTCT
>JAUMHM010000031.1:65421834-65450000 GCA_032362435.1 Melikaiella ostensackeni
GAAAATTTGACTCACGACTCACGCGCTGAGTCGAGTCATATTTTGTTCGACTCAATTCTCAGCTGAGTCGAACCGGATTATATTCGATTTAATTCGACTCATTCACATCACCCAAATAGTTTTTAAAATATTGATTGCAACAACATCAATTTCAGGCAGTGTCTACCTGTATGTGTACAGAAAACATCCGGCTCTTTGTACCGAAATTTCGGTACAAACAGTCCCTTTTTCAGAGCTATTTGTACCGAAAAAATGCAGCTATTCGTACCGAAATCTCGGTACACGTAGCTACGGTCTAAATTTCACTATTATCAATAAAGTAAAAAATATTCCTTGATATTATGTTTTTCATTTTTGATTTGGCCTTTAAATCTCGAATCTAGCACAAAATTAAGGTTTTGAGATATTTTAAAACTCCTTACATTTTTATTTGCATTTGGATTAAAAAATGTTAGGGTAATTCAACACTATTACAAAGGATAATTAATATTAATTAGAATGAAATGTTTTAAACTGTCGAAGAGAAAAATGAAAAAACTGCTGAAACCTTGATTTTGACCATGGGAACAACTTTAGCAAGCTCTAAACATTTTGTTAAAAATCTAAAGAATTAATTAAGAATTACTTTCTCCTTATAAAAAAGAAATTCTCGCTTTAAGATTATAAAAAATCGAAAAATCGATATTTGCTGGGACACCCTACAAATATCAAATTATAATCCTACAAAATACCGAAAAACGGGGCTAACCGGGACACATTGGGGATACCATGCAACTCATAATTTCATATTTTATCATTTGTTTTCTCTTTTTCCGAAGATAAATCCGAAAGATTCTTCATTGCTTTCTGTAAAGTAGATGTCCAATTTTCTTTTAGCGATTGTTTGGTTCAGTTCCGTGAGGAAGTTTTGATGAAAATGATATTTATGAAAGGTTGTCATTTTCTGTATTTTTGTTGAGTCGCTTAAAAAATGCTTAGAAAACTTTAATCGCAATTTTTTTTATATTTATGTCACCTATCATATAGTATATCGTCTTAATGAAATTATCTTAAATTTTAACTAAGATAAGATTTTTGGTTTTTGCCGTAGAACGATTTTTATGAAAAGTTCCGAATTTGTAGGGGAAAGTCGGACATGGTCAGGAATTATATACCGAATGTGGTATTGTTCCGTTCCTTTGAATAATACGTTGAGAATTTAAAAAACACCATTCTCTAAGTCCAAACAGGCAGAATTTTCTAAATTATTTTCTAATTTTGTGTTTTTATAATGTTATGACGTGAAGCAACACATTGGGTTATGCTTTTCCTGAAAATAAGTACGAATTTTTAGTTTTTACTTACCGTATTAGTTTTATTTACTTTAAAATAACAGCAGAAACTTATAATTTATGATTCTTTGCCACTCAGTATTATAGTACAGTGGTTTTTGCAATAACTAGTTACTTATAGCTACATTAAATGTTTCAACTTCACGATATGCAAGAAAAGAGTCAGAAATCATATATTTAAAGCATTATTATCTAATTACATATAATTTCTTCGTGTAATTTATTGAGAAAAATCTAAAAACATGTCCCGCTTACCCCGTCTTACGGTATTTAAATAGTATTTTTTATTCCAGTAATTTCGCGTGCAGATTAATTTATTAAACCGATTGCCCAGAATTTTAACGAGAAATTCCTGACGTCATTGTCCAGTGAAGTGATCATTATGACAACGACGTGCCAGTGGTATATTTTATTGCACTTTCGAAAGAAAGGAAGTATTGGAAACTATTATTCCCTCGGAGAGAGTTTGTTCACATATATATCGAAAGTAAACTTCTTAACTTCTTTCGTAATTTTCCAGTGACGAAGGAATTGTTAAAGAGATTTGCTTTGGAGTGAAATTACAAGCTTGAGGGTCTTCGAAATCCAATGGGTTACGAGTCACCTGCAGCTGTACAGAATTAAATTTTAAAGCCAGAAGTCCTTCCAGCCAATTTGAAATTTTCCTAATGAAAATTTTCATATTTATTCAATTAATTTTAAGTGATCTAAAGTATTACTTATATAAGGGTAATTTTCAAATTGAAGGCAGAGTTGAAATCAAAGTAATATAACATTAAATTAGAAACTCTCACTGATTTTTGTTTTTATTTCATAAATATTTATTATCTTTTTTCTTAAAGATCGAAATGAAGTCTACTTTCTTATGAGAATTTTTGGTTACTGAAAAAGGAACACCCAAAAAGTTCACAAATCAAAAGTAGACTTCGAGACTATCCGCTTTTCCGGCTCTCCGTGTAAAAATATTTCGTCTTGGCTTTGTCTCTAAGACGTTCCATTTTGTTTCCAAGACATTGAAGTCTGGTTCCGTCTCATAAGCCAGACTTGATAGACATCAAATTTCTGTCTTGGGTTTAGGGTGATAGCTCTCAGTGGGATGCATTCAGCAAGACGAACGGAACTTGTTTCAAGACATGAAGATTTCTGTTATGTCTTGGCCAAAGGCCAATAAAAAAGGGGCCAGGTAATCTAGACTTAAATTTCTAAATTAATTTTTTGTTTCATTTCCAAAATAGCTATTTAGAAGTAAAAAAATCAGCATTTGTGTGTCTTCACGACTATGGCCATCTAAAATTTGCTTCAAAAAGATTAAGATTGTAGTTTTCTATAAGGATCTCCTTAACCGTAAGGAATAAGGCAAAACGGACAACATTTTCGGTATTTTCGGCAAACTAGTGCAATAGTAACAATAAATGAAATAAAATGAATTCATTCAATATGCATATTGTAAATAAGGATTAGCTTTTATGACGGTACAAAGAAGACCCTTTTCGCCAGGGCAGGTAGGCAATGGAAACCTTTTTCCTGGTTCAAGAGATAAATAAAGTCTGGCTCCGTCTCATAAGCCAGACTTCCAGGACGTCTTGAACAAGTCTTGGAAATGTCTTAATTGCCCATCATCAAGAGGAAATATTTTCACACGGGTGAGAGGCGTCCGCTGAAAAATCGATGGTTGGGTTTGATTTCGGGCTCCGTGGGATACTCTAAATAAAGGGCGTTCGTCGCAGACTCTATTGCAATGTGTAAATTTGAGACCCAGAGTTCGTAAGGTAGCCGTTCTTACGAATTATTTTTTATAAGGTCCTTTTGCTGGGTGTTCTATTAAATGCAATTCTCACGTTACTGGAAATTCCTTAGGAATAAGACTTTCTGTAATGAAACATGGATTCTCTCGAAATTACAAATAGGGAATTGATCAATGTGCTTATACATTCGACCTCTGAAACGGTAGAAGTGTTACGTTATATTCAGAAAAAATATAAACCTTCTAACAGTTTCTAAGAGATTATTCGCGTTAACCTTACTCGCTATTTTATGCCAGCTTTTCCCAGAAAATGGAAGTTATCTTTTTCAGGTAAAGAAAAACGAGAATAAAGGTTTCTCGAACAAAATAAAACCTGATTTGAATCGAACTTTTCAGCATACGAGGGGTCCTTCTCCTCACATATTCGAAAAACGAAGAGCTTCGAAGAATGCTCTGATAAAACCGAGTAAAGAAGAATTTAGGAAATTAAGCAGCTAGTTTCTGGAGATAAACTTGATTTGTTTCCTAATTGACAGACTTTGGACAACAAGAAAAGCAATTCCATTCACTAGTGACGAGGCTTTTGTACTTTTTGTTGATTCAAAATCGACGAAACATAAGTACGAACTTTTGAAAAATCTCTCAAATGACAAAAACGCAGATATTCTTCCTTCTTACAAACAGGTTACTGAAACAGAAGCCACAATTCCATCGAAAGACCTTTTAGATCATACTGCTGCGAGACTGTTTCAAGTTAAAGACGTACAACCTGAAAATATGAAGCACTCAAAATTGATATCAAAATATGGTAGTGATGGCACGTCGGGATTCAACCCTTACAAGCAACTGTTCGAAGATTTTGAAAATATTGATGAAATTCTCTTTTTGATGTCCTTGGTTCCTCTTCGTCTTGAATGCTTAACAGATCCATCATCGCCAGTAATTTGGGAAAATCTTCGACCTTGTTCTCCAGGGAATTGTGTGCCAATAATATTTGAGTATGCTAGAGAAACAAAATAGAAAATTCCACTTGAATATGTCAATATTGACAAGTAAATAAAAAGACTGAAACCAAGCACAGTCGAAATTGATGGTATCGTTTGTTTTGTAGAGCACGAACTAATTGGCATGATGCTTGATGGCAAAGTATGCCTACACCTCACTGGCACATCATTTGGCGCAAATTTTATTATTCGTCATGCAAAACCAAGTAAGGTCAATAATTTAACGCATGTCCTAAAAAGAGAAAAAAATAAAGAGACCTTCAAGTTTAGATTACAAGTCTTGCATTTATGGATTAGGCTAAAGGAATGTGTACTGAACATTAGCTATCGGTTGTCAATAAAAACTTGGGCATGTAGAACAGACGTAGACAAAGAAGCTCGCGATACCATGAAAGAACTAATAAAAAACGAAATCCGTCTACAGCTTGGCCTAATCGTGGATACCCCAAAACAAGGTACTGGCTCTTCCAATGATGGAAACGCAGTCAGAAATTTCTTCGAAAATCATGAGATGATTTTCAAAATTACTGGCTTCGATGAAGAACTTCTAAAAAACTTTTACTGGCTGTTACAAGTTTCAGCATCTGGTAAAGCCATCGATACAAACAAGTTTCGGGAACATTGTCTAAAAATAGCAGACTGGCGTGTACGAAAATACAGTTGGTATTTCATGCCTGCATCAATGCATAAAGTTCTAATTCATGCATCCAAGATAATCGACTCCTTCGTTGTCCCAATCTGTCAATCATCATTCGTTTGACAAATCATCGTTTATTATCTAATGATAGCAAAGAGATATATCTAAGCAATTGTCTATATATTCCACAAGAGAAACGGAAGTTTGGCTTACAAATGTATGAGAGGACAAAAAATTGTATATAAAACTATTATGTTGAGAAAACCAATCAAGACTACGAATAATGACAAATTTTTATGCGAAATTAAGATAATGTGTAACACAAGAATCCAATCTTATTCAGGAAAATGTTATTAGTTAGAAAATGATAATTTTCTACATATTCGTATGAAGAATAATAAGTATCTGAGCAAAACAAAATGTGGGAACCCAAAACCCAATCGTGATTAATTATAATTATTTTTCATAATAATATCTATGTTGAAAAGAAGCGCACGAAGAACATGAGGATGTGTAATTCATTTGCTTTCAGGTGATAAATGCTTTATTTTCGCGCGTTAGAAATTTTTTTTTTGAAATTCCTATCTCTTGATTTTCATATTCTTATATATGCCGATTTTGTTACGTTTATGAAGGTCGTAACCGTCTCTCACAACTTTTTATTCGCTGATACATGGGAGATAATACTTATGTACATACAATAGACACCTGTTCTCAACAGACAATCTTAAAATCTGTAAAATAAAAGCAGAGTTGTTAATTCATAAATCTTGGTTAAATTATGTTACATTTTGGACACTTACATTCAAATCATGAATAACTTCACAATTGTCTAATTACGAAGGTTTTAATTTTACCTTATATGATTTGAAACGTTTCTGAGTGAAAATTTTCCATTTTCAAATGTTTTGAATGTAAAATTGACTAAGCATAAAGACAGCCTTGTGAATTTTGAAATGTACGAGGTAAAACAAGATAATTGTGGGTGAAAATTTTCAAATTGAACCTTGAAGGATTAAACAATTTTGTGTTTGAGGACTTCATAAGCAAAAACCCTCAAATATCATGTGCTAAAAAATTCAATCTGATTACAGATTATAAAGCTCTAAGAATTCAAAAGTTTGCAGCTTAGCATCTTCGGTGACGGTCTTCCATATGACGTGATTTATTTGAAAGCAAACAAATAAAAAAATACAAATGAGAGTTTTTTAATATTAGGATAAATTTAGCTCAGACAGAAAATGATTCAATTGGACGAGATGACTTATAGAATCTTCTTCGAATTCTCGTCTTGTTTTTCTAGAGCATTATCTTGATGGTTAAGGCTAATTTCGATTTGATAACAAGGGTATTTTATTTATTGAACTTTTATCTGACTACTATAGATTATATAACTTCAAGTCTCATTTATTATCACTGCCTTAGCGTAATCAGTTTTATCATTTATTGTTTTTTTTTTTTTTTTAAACGGGCAAACACAGTCCGTCCCGCAGTATGACGAATAATATAAATATTTATTACTTTTTAACTAGTTGCACGTGTACATGATGAAGACTATCATTAATTTTTTTTACATATTAAGTTAATAAATATACCCACTAGGGTGGGTCGAAAATAAAAATTTCTGAAATTCGAAATCGCTACAAAGCGGAAAAGTAGCGTATTGGAATCAACTGATATGCAGATTGGTTACTCATGCTAAAAAAACGTTGAAAAAATTTCTTGTTTGCAGAACTTTCATATTTTCTTGAGTTTCAATTTTTTCACATACCTGGAGGTCAAAAAAGTCTTCCCACTTTCTTTAGGATTTTAATCAATCATTTTCTGAAAGATCATCCCTATTTCATACAACCCTTTTCTTGTGAAAAATTCTTAACACATTTTTAAATAGGAGAAGAATTTTTTCGGGTAGTTGAAAACTTTCCAGTGACAAAAATACACTTAAAAAATGTGGTAATACCGTGGAATGAAAATTGGAAATACAGTGAATTTTCGAAATTTAGATTTTGGTATTTAACGAAACCATCTTTATAGCTTGTGGTTTGAACATTTTTCTGAGCATATGTGGGTTTTTTAGCATATAAATGCACTAGAACAAAAATTCGAAAATACCTAGGAGTCGAAATGACTAAGGAGTCGAAATTAGAATTACGGCAAATTTTAAAAATTTGGGATTTGATATTTAAAGAATCTTTTCTTTCAATTGTGGTTAAAGAATTTTGTCGAGCATGTGTGCAAATTTTAAGCATAGAAATACACAAAAAAAATCCACAAGGCTCAGGAATCGAAATTTGCATTACAGCAAATTTCCTAAACTCAGAATTTGGTATTTAATTGGAATATTTTTTCACTTGTTGTTAGGCAATTTTTTTAGTTTTTGTGGAATTTTTAAACCTAGAAATACACTAGAATCAAAATTAAAAGCAGCAACTCTCAAAAATGCTAAATCAGTATTTATTGAATTTGAAAACTACTTATGAACCTGCATTCCTAAGATGCAATTTTTTCGCATTAAGAGAAGGCACCCTTCTTTGAAAATAAGAAAAAATATTTTTAAAGAAGAAAGGCCGCTTCAGCATTCATAAAAATTGCTTTTTCCAATCACAATTTCATGGATCTCTCAACTTTTTTCCTTGTGCATTTTTATTTCTAAAAAGCCCGGAAATTCTCCAATGAGTTTTGTAACACAAATGAAAATATATAATGTCATTAGATACAAATTTCAGCATTCTCAAAATTTGATGTATTTTTAATTTTGATTTCTGGGCCTTGTCGATTTTATTTTTCTGGTGTATTTCTATACCTAGGAACTCCACACATGCTCAAAAAAAATTGAAAACCTTAAGTGAAAAAAATCATTCTATCAAATACCAAATTCCAAACTTTTTAGGTTCGCTGCAATTCTAATTTCAACTACTGGATCTTGTCGATCATTTTTCTAGTGTATTTCTATGCTAAAATAGTCTTCACATGATCAGAAAAATGTTAAAACTACAAGTTATAAAGATAATTCCGAAAAATACCAAAATCAAAATTTAAGAATACCGCTCTATTTCTAATTTTGATTCCTGGGTCTTGGCCATTTTTTCTCAGTGCATTTTTGTCACTAGAAAGTTTTCAAGTACCCGAAAAAATTCTTTTCCTATTTAAAAATGTGATAAGAATTTTCTCCAAAAACAGGGTTGAATTTTATAAGAATGATGTCTCAGAAAACGATTGACTAAAGTCCGTTAAAAATCGGGAAGACACATTTGACCTCCAGGTATGTGAAAAATCAAAACTTAAAAAAAAAATTTTAATGCTGCAAACAAGAACTTTTCTCAGTATTTTTTTTTTTTTTTGAGCGCCGGTAACCGAGCTGCATATTTATCGATTCCGAATTAATTATACTTTTCTAGGATAACAACATGCTACTTTTTGCGTTGTAGCGATTTCGAATTTCAGAATTTTTTATTTTCCACCCTTCCTAATACCCACTACTAATTTTTTATTCTATTCTAGTGCTGCGTTTAAAATGAACTTGAATTCCGAAAGTTGTTAAGTTGAGTTTTAAGTTGTTATTGTTAAACAAAATTATTTTTTTACCCAACTTGTGAAATATTCAAATGCGGTCTGAACAAGTAATGGAGTCAATTCATTTTGACATTAAAAGCCTTTGAAAACAACAGAAAGTTCGTATAATTCGAAGAAGTTGTCTGCTAATTTAGTTACTGATGTTTAACCATGTTAAAATATTCTGCAATTTAAATGAAAAAATAGATTTACTTATCGAGAATGTTAGATGTGTTTTATAGCTGAACTCATTAGTTGCCGTAACTAAATTTACAGATTTAAGTTTATTTTAAGCGCGATGTACTGCAATAAACTGAAAAATCAGTAGGTCTTTTGACAAGCTTGACTCTGAAAGAAATGTTTGAATCATGGTTCTCTGCCATACCTTTAGAATATACACAACTATGAAATTAAATAACACATTTAAAGAAAAACTTTGAATTAACTTTTATCACCATTTTTTATGCAAATTCTACATATAATTTAAAAACAAAAATTGGCTTTTTCCGAAAAGGACACAGGTGATGATTTTAAATTCGGTCTGAAAACTTTTATTGGATGTCAAGGAACTATAATTAACTAGAAAATCTCTTATAAAAGCACCTTTCAATTAAAGTTGGTTTAGCCCCACCGTGGTTAGCAGACCTGTGGACATGAGACATGAATCTTAATTATTAAAAATATGAGACCTAGAACAGATTGAAATGAAATTAAGTCAGAAATATTTTTCGACAATCATGGATTTATTTGGGGATTTTACATAGTTTTCATCTTGAACTTTTCCTTCAAATGGATAATACGATTTTCTTGTGTGCCAACACTGACAAAAATGAATGTTAGCTGTTATCGTATATAGAAGAACAAAATCATAATTCTCAATAACCAGCTTTCAGGTGAGTTGTAGCCGCCCAGGTTATATGCTGAGAGGAGAAATAGGAGGAGAGAAAATGCTGGTTAGGTAACTAAAAAGATTTTGGAATTTCGAAGTAATGCAATGAAGAGGCGATCAAAGCAAGATTGCTAAGCGTGTGTCCGGGAGATTATGGACGAAGGGAGGACGAGTAGCGTGGTATGTTCAAAATGGGAAGAAGAGAGATGCGAAATGAGATGATGTATGATGACAAGTGAGGCGTTAAGAATGGCAGGGAATGGAGGACGAGATGAGGGCAAGACGGTAGGATGGTGAAGAGTGAGGGGGAGCCGGAATACCTAAAAAATAATAAAAGGAGAGCAAATGGAATAGAGTCGTGAGATTTAGAATTGGAGGAGTAAGAGCATGTGGGTATTGGATGGATGAGGAACAGAATTGGTGTAGAGTATGTAGGTATGAGCAGAGATCATGGTTGCATGTGTTAGAGAGGTTTACAGGTGACGAAGGTGGAAGGGAGAGTAGGGAAGGCAGAATAGAGTGGATTTTTAATGCGATTGGTCAGGGTGAGGATTGGATGAAGAAGCTGAAAGAGATGATAGAGAGAAAGCTAGTTGCACGTTGTAGGGAAAAGCCAACAAATGACTCCTAAAGAAGAAGAGTTATGAAATAGTGTTGCGGAATAAAGCTACAGTTTTTGGATTGGTGATGATGAGAGGAAACGTCCCTATCCTCAAAAAACGTGACAAATTGGTAATTTTATGTTTAACATGAATTTTTCCAATGCAAAGTGATCCTATGTTTTCTAGGTTCCTGGATCCGAATTCACAGCAAGTTCTTTTTAATTCACGCCCTTCTTGAGTATTGCACTCTTTTATCTTCAAAAGATCAACGTAATGGACTCTGCTTCCTCTTAACTCCTTTCTGTGTATGTTCTCTCTTCAATGTTCAACAACAGTTTGCCATCATGCTCATATCCCACCTCCCTTTGTAGCGACGTTCCATCTGTTTAATATCTTGATTTTCGTAATTCTCTTTCAACGTAGTTGAATGTGCTAGCGGTATGGGAGCAAAACATTCGTATTGTAAAGCAAAACAGCCTTCAAACTTCTCCTACAGGATTCTATAAACAGTCTCCATTCGATGGCTCTGTGAATTCCTGGTTTCAATTCATCCATCAATCCATTTATATCGTGACGGTAAACTAATGAAGGCTCTTTTTCTTCTGTGAAATATTTCCTGAAATCTCTTTCTCTATTCCTATAGTCATATTCTCTCACATTTTCTTCTACCAAGTTTTCCTTTCTAAGTATAGAAACCAAGAATTCACTTGTTCCTTTGGATAGTTCTAAATCTCTGACGAGTTCGTTCAATGCTTCTTTTGAAAAAAGTGTTGGTATCGTTTCTTTTTCTTCCTACATATTCGTCGTCAATGTCAGATTCACTAGAGCATTTTTGTCGCTAGCGTCTTCTTTAATCTCTAAACTTTTCCGAGAAGAAATACATCCGATTCCTTCAACACCTTACTCATCTGTATTGCACATCTTGATGGGCCTTACTGCTGTCGGCACATCGACGTAAGCAATGCTTCTTTAATTTATTTGTTGAATTCAGTTACATCGTTCTTGCGGAAATAGCAATCCTCTTCACAAGTGTGTCCTGCCCATAAAACTGGACTTTTTGATTTAAGATCTTCAGAATTTTTACTTTTATGCCAACGAGTCAATTATGATGCCCAATAATCGCATATTTTATGTGGCACCCATTCTTTATCCTGATCAGCAGTTGTGAGATCATAGCAATCTTCATCAATCGTTCTGATCGCTCAGAAATCGTCCTAAGATATTTTGGTGGATAGAATTCACTGCATAAGGAGCAGAAGGAATCAGGGTCTTTTTTACAATGATGTTTTGATATGGTAGCTTCAAGATCACCTTGTGATTTAGTACGTTTAGATTGTTGAGTTGAGGATTTTTTGGTTTTATTCATAAATGCCATGAGTTTTGTGATAGACACACACATTAGGGATCCGGGTTCAATCGCAGATGAGTCTACCGTTATGGGGGTGATAACCCTCATACCTTCCCAGGACTAAGTATGAGGGCTTTCCGAATTTGACGAGGACAAAGTCAACTCGTCGTCGGACACACTACGGCTTCATCCTCACACCTTAATGCTCTCCTGTAGGGCAGTACGCTCCTACCTTCTTTGTTACTCCAACAGATAGTGATACGAATAGTTCTGCACATTTCCTTTCAGGGCAGTTGCCATCGTTCACAGAATCTGTCAGAATAGCAGAATTTCGTCACTCGTTCATGCCACGAGATCATATTGAGAGAAAATCTCGTTCAGCATTATCAAAATAACAAAGGTGCATGCATCATCTGATATCACTGTGGGATTAAACATATAATTATGCAGTGCGAGAACGTGTGAAATGTTGGTTCGCACGGTTGTTGTCTGCCTAATGCTGTCGACGACATCAACTTATTTGCGACTAGCTTTTAATTTTCGCTAAGCGAGAAATCGGACAAGTGGAGCCTGGTCTGTTGGATTTAAAGTTTCTTCCAAGTTACGTAATACGGGTTCGTACTCAGCGACCTCGAAAACATAGGATATAATAACTTTTTTTTGTGGAGCTGTGTAATTAAAACTAAAGCACCTCCATTAGGCACTCTTAGATAAATACGTTATACTGGAGTATAGGCGTGATGTGGAATTGTAACCCAGAAAGAATTTGCACGACCAGCGAGACTCACGAGATATCCAGTAAAAACACTATCATCTGGCATATGTACAAAAACACGGCTATGTCGAAGAAAACTCACAGATGATACTGGGAGATATGCTTCACTTGGACTCACTTTTCGGGGACTTCCTCTTGGTGAATTTCTTTTCACTGCACCCAATTTTGTAAGAGAAAAATTATGGTTTGTGAATTTTTTTCAATAGGCATACTGTAAAAATAGCTGTTTGTAAGTGGATAAGCAAGAGATGTTCACAAAATTATACATAAGTTTCACTAAGAGCAATCATACGAGAACGAAAATTTTCCTAAAAAACTAGTTTTCACCACCCTCTCATTTCCCCTTCTCTACTCTTATTTCCCTTCATCATCCCTCACTTATTTTCACTTTCTTTCACTTCTTCTTACTTCCATTCATTTTCCCTTCACTTACTTCCCCTCATTTCCCCCATTTCTCCTTCTCATCTCTTTCATTCTCCCCTCCACTGATTTTCCCTCATTTTCCCATTTTTTCTTACTTTCTCTAACTTCCCCTCGTTTTCCCTTATCTCCCACGTAACACTTTCCTGCATATACCCTAATTTTCCCTTTTTCCATGACAGACACCCGACCGAAACCATAAGGGTTTCTGTCTGAGGCTATGAAACCATGAATATGAAAAAAATCAAGTTCATAGGGAAAAATGTTAAGGAGCGTTCATAACTTACGTAAGGCGTTTTTGCGGAAAATCTGATGCCTTTCATGAAATCATGTGGAATCCCTAGAAATATTTGTAATCCCTTTAAATCCCGTGAATTCTATTGAAAATTTTGTAAGTGCCTTAAAATTTTCGAAATTATGTTAAAATTGCTTGAAACCCCTTCAATTTCATGGATGTTCTCCATAGTCTCTTGAAATCCCTTTCCAATTATTGAGATCCCTGGAGATCGCCATAAATCTTTAAAAACTGTGGGAATTACTTTGAATTCTTTGAGATTCCGTGAAATCGTTTTAAATCTCCAGCATTCCATAAAAATCCCTTCTTATCCTTCAAAATCCGTGGAAATCTTTCTAAATCTCTCGCAATGCCTAAAAATGAATTAAAACGTTTTGAAAGCTATTCAAATTCCGTCAGATTCCTTAGAGTCCTTTGAAATCGCGTGAAATGATCGAAACTGCCTCCAATGTTCTAAGATCCGTTGACGTCTCTTGAAGTCCTTTAAAGTATTCGGAGATCCTTTGAAATTTTGTTATATGCTTTGAAATCTCACAAACTCCTCTAAAGACCCTGATAATACCTTAAAATCTTTTGAAATCTCTTAAAGTTCTTTAAAATCCCGTGAAATAATCTAAACCGCTTTAAATGTCTTCAAATCCTTTGAAATCCAATAAAATTCTTTAGGATCTTTGCGAATCTTTCAAATTTCCGTGAAATCTTACAAAATCTTATGAAATTCCTTTAACTCCGTTCAAATCTCTAAAATCCAATTAGAATCCCTCTTGAAATCCTATAAAATTCTTTGTTATCCGCGGAAATCGTCCTTAGTTCCTTAAAGTCTCTAAAAATATTTTAAAATCCATAAAAGCGTTTCAAAGATCATTACAATTTCTCGAGATCCCTTAAAGTCCTTTGTAATATTTTGATATTCTTTGAAATTCCGCTAAATCTCTTGAAATCCTATAAAATCCGTGGATATACTTTAGACTGTTTTGGAATCTCTTAAAATCCTTTGAAATCCCGTGAAATCCTTGACATCCTTAAAAATTCGTGAGGAAAACTCCAGTGTCTCTTGAAATCTTCTTAGATCTCTTGAAATCTTGTGGTATCTTTTGAAATATTTCAATATCTCTTCAAATCCCTTGAAATCTGGCAAAATCTTTCGTAACCCGCGAAAATCGTTCTTAATTCCTCAACTTCCCTAAAAGTATTTTAAATTGCATTAAGATCTTTTAGAAGTATTAAAGTTCCCCGAAATCCCATGAAATCTTCAACAATATCCGGAAATCCTTCAAAATTCTATTAAACCTTTTAGAATCTTACGTTCAGCAAAATCATGGGAACTGCTTCAAATCTCTTAAAATCTGCTTACATCCTCTGAAATCCTGTGAGATCTTTTCAAATCTAATGAGATTCCTTCAAATCCTTCACCTCTTTGAAATTGATTTAGAATCCCCCCTTAAAATCCTTCGAAATTCGTGAAAATACTTCGTAATCTTTTAAAATTCTTTAAAATCCTTCGAAATCCCTCAAAATCCTCAAGAATCAATCGGAACCCTTCGCTTCCTCTTAATAATCCCTTACAATTTTTCTTATTCGGATCAAGCTCCTCGAAGTCCCTTGAAATCTTGAAAATCCTTGAAAAAAATCAAGATTCTCTCGGAAATTGTACTAGGTAATTTTTTTAAATTCTTGAAATCTTTTAGAATTACTTAATATCTGCGAAACCTCTCGTAATCCTTCGGAATCGTTTCAAGTACCCTAAATCATTTTTAATCCCTAGACGTTATTTTTTAATGATATATATTCCAAAGTTCATTTAATAGCATTTATATCCTAGCAGTCTTAATTTAGAACTCCCAATAAATAAAACCTCGGCAGAGATAACGTTGTATGAACAGAAATTTGTTTTCGGTTATCTTTGTTCAAACTGTGAGTATATATTGATATACTTTGTTGTATTCAAATATTTAAACTGAAATATTAAAATATTCATAGTTGCTAAACTTTTATTTTAAAATGTATTAAAATTGTATAATTTAGAATGTTTGAAATTAAAATGTCTGAATTTTTAAGGTTTAATTGTTCAACTTTAAGTGATTGCATTTGAAGAATTTTGATTTGAATTCTTGATTTTGTAGTTTAGTCTTGGATGCTTTAAATTCAAACATTTTCGAATCGCATGATTACCTTTTTTATTTTTAATAACCGAAAGAATTTTTTTATTACTGCAAATAATGACGACCCTGAATTGAGCTATGCATATAGATTTGAAACTTGTGCAATCTATTTAAAATAAACTAATAATCCTATAGAAAAACCAAGAATATCACTAGAATTCTCTCAGAAATATCTCAAGGAATTTTTTGAATTAGGCAAAAAAAATATTTCTGAAACAATAACATGGTTATAGAACATTGTGCAATTCTTATTAATAAAAGTATCAGTCAGAAAAAACTATCAAACACATAAGCAAATTCCTTACTGAAATACCTTCAGAATTTTTTTCAATCATTTTAGGAAATAAATTTTTTGAACAAATGCAATGTTAATAACATCTTTCCAGGTTTTTAATGTTCACAATTATTATAAATAAAACTGGAAGTCGTTTCAAAAAACTTAAAATACCCTTAGATTCCGCTCGGCGATATCTCCAGAAATTTTTGGAAATTACATTTTCTATAATATTTCGGAAGTTATTTCATAACCATGGAAAGCAACTAAACGCTCGTCACTAAAACATAACGTGGTCCGCAGCATATGAAATAAACGAAAGTTTTAAATAGTAACAAAAAGTTCTTTTAAACATTGTTTTCATCCCATCCACGCTGAGTCCATGCTGACTTCTTGTCAATATAGGAAACGCATATCGCTAGGACTTTTGAAATTATGCAAAGTAATGATTTTTTGAACAATTACATTGTTTATGATATTTCTGATATTTCGGAATTCATTCAATAATCGTGGAAGCAAGTGATTGTTCATCACAAAAATATAATGTATTCTGATGCATATGAAATGAACAAAAATTTTAAATAGTAACAAGAAGTTCATTTGAACATTATATCCTCTATACGCTGAGTCCATGCTGACTCCTTATCACTATAAGATGCGCATATAGATTTCAGAATTGTGCATTTCTCATTAATGAAAGTGAACGTCATATGAAAAACTAGAAGATTCCCTTGGATTCAGCTCAGCAATATCTCCAGGAGTTTTTGAAATTATGCAACAAAAGGATATTTAAAACAATTACATTGTTCATAATATTTCAGAGTTCATACAATAATCATGGAAAGCAACTAAACGTTCATCACCAAAACATAACGTAGTCTGAAGCATTTGAAATGAACAAAAATTTTGAATAGTAACAACAAGTTAATTCAAACATTGTTTCTATCCCCTCCACACTGAGTCAGTGCTCACTTCTTGTCACTATAGGATGTGCATATAGATTTCCAAATTATGCATTTTTTGAATAAAAGTAAAAGACATGCCGTGAAACTAAAGATACCCTTGTATTCAGCTTGACAATATCTCCAGGAGTTTAAGAAATCATTTTCTTTGCATGATTTCGAAAATTCCTGGAGATATTGCAGAGCGGAATCCAAGAGAATCTTTAGTTTCCCGATACGACTTCTAGTTTCATTTATAAAAATTGCGAAATTCGTAAAGCTATAGCTAGATCCTGCAGTAGTAGTAGTAGTAGTGTATGAAAATGTCGCTATTATAGTGTAAAAGATTGAAATTTTCTAGGTGACCGAAAAAAAAAAATTATTTGTCCCTATTGAAGGTGAATGGTACGATTTCCTGGAAACGCAAAGAGGGATAAGTGCATAAATTCATACCTAGTTTTTGATAAAGATTTGCCAGAACTTTGGGACTCTTTCTATAAAATGGTGAAAGGAACAGTTGTGAGAGTTTAAGCTGGTAACCAGAAATTATATACACAAAAATTTATAGGGAGGCTTTGTATGATTTCTCCATCATTCGAATTTGATAAAATAGCAATAAATTATTGAAAGGGAGAAAAATTCATTGATTATTTATTGAATTTTTCAAAGCAAGATTAACATACTTTTTGTAAAATCACTCTTCAGGAAGAATTATAAAAGTCACTTTATGAAGCGTAAGCTTATTATCTCTTCAAAGAATCAATAATATTTCAATCTCACACATTTTCATTATATTTATTGCTATTTTATCGAAGAATGAAAATTTTAAAAGCCACTGAAAGCCTCGCCTCCGGGTTTTTTATTAACGTATTTTCTGGTTCTCAGTTTTAAAGCTTTGCATCTAATCTCCGTGAACACTTCTTTTCCCTATTCTTTGAAGAAAGTCTCGGAATTCTGGAGAATCTTACAAAAAACGTTAGGCAGAAATGATGCATTCATCTCTCTGCGTTTTCAAGAAATTGTACATTTTATGACCTCTCTGTGATATGTAATTTTGTTTTTCATGCCTCTGAAAAATTCAAATTTTTTATATTGTGTCAGCCACAATTTTCATACAAAGAACATTCCCCTAAAATTAATGCTCATTTTTTTATATTAAAAACTACAAAAATCTCAATTTTCCATGACATTAATGCTCGCTAGCTTTACAAATGTTTTCTAAATTCTTAAAACAAATTCGGGAAGTACTTTTTCACCCACATTAACCGCCTTCTGCGATACGGAAAATCAAAACCAAAAACAGATTTTTTTGTAAACCATACTGTATACTACATAGTTGGGGAGGTAATGAATTTTTCTGCCTATGACAAAAAGCAATAAAATTAACATAAACTTCATTAGGCACTCAAATTTATACACAGTGAAGCATTTGCTTATTCGAGGTGAATCATTTCCACAAAGTTTTATGAATAATTACAACTTTCCATGAAGTCATGTAAAGAATTGCAGTAAAATAAGGAAAATAAAATAAAATTCACAAACTCAGAACTCAGTCGTAGTTTTCCATAATTCTTTATTCCACAACTGTTTTAATATGGACGCACACATACTTAAGTAAAAAATCTTAGGGTAAAAAATTGCAAAAGCCTAATTTTTTCCCTAAAATTGGTGTAAAAAGGTGAGAAAGTATGGTTTTTGAAGAAAACTGAATTTTATCCAAAGTGGTCGTAGAACTATTCAGCAATCCATGCGTCATTTTCAACGAGTATTCAGATTTTGAAAATTGCCTGAATTTCGAGATTTTTCAAAACCAGTGAAAAGTGTGTGAAATTCGCAAAAGTTCAAAGACTTTCTGAAGAAGGATGCTCCTCGGCCATGTTGAACTGACCCATTGAAGAACAAATTTTGGGTATGGGAAATGAAAAGAAAGGTCTTAACCATCTTTCACAAGTTTTTATTCGCTGATCCTTAGGAAATAATATTCATGTTCAATAGACAAGTGTTCTCAACAAACAACTTTAAAACCTACAGAATAGAAACAGAATTGTTAATGCTCAAAGTTAAGGTCGAATATTGCTACATTTCAAACTGTAATATTTGAATTACCCTCACATATGAGATTGTATAATTCGAAGGTCTTAATTTCATTTTATTCGATTTGGAACGTTTTTAAGTCGAAACTGTTTTGTTTACAAATTTTTTTGATTAATGTCTTTAATTGCTTCTGAATTTTGAATTGTCTCAGTTTCAAAAAATGTAGTTCTAATTCAAAAACTAAAAGACTTTAGAATAAAAAATTCCAAGTTGATTCTTGAAGGATTGATCAATTTCCAGTTCGAGGTATTTGAAAGCTTAATTAAGGCAAAATAATCTACTATGAATTGAAGATTGAACTTGAATTAGGGTTTTTGTCCTAGAGGAGAAAAAAAATCCAAACTCCTAAATAAATAATGTTGGAGAAAATTACAGTTTTAACTTGTATTTTCTAAACAGAAGGAAGATTTCTCTTTTAAAGTTTGTTTAATTTGAGAATGTAGCTATTCTCTTCGACCGAATTCAATATTTTAAATATCATTGTTTTTTTTCCATAACTAGATAAAGACAAGCAAGTTTTCTACTACATTTTACATTTTTGAGAATTATGTATCGGTCCATGCATCCTTGTAACTTCTGAATGCATGGGTGCGGCATGATTTCCGAAGAATCAAAAGTGCCGTTGAAATAACATTTTTATTATTATTATTATTATACAATAAGGCCAAGTTCCTTTCGGGCTAAGCGAAGCTCGTTTGGTTTTAGCCTTGTCATACTACCGGGATTCAAGAAATTTATATCCCAAAAGTAAGTAAAGGATGTGTAGGAGAAGGGATAGGTTTTAGATGAATCTGAAAGTCGCGTGTTGCTCATTCAAACGACGCACGCTTTCCACAACACCGCTTTGAAACAGGTCGCTGATAAATCTCTCTGTAAATCACCCTAGGTGAAGAGCTTCGCAGAGCCGTCGTACATCACGATTCATACATAAATACTCAAACTGACTGATACGCCCATAGGAGGATCCATGCTCCACTACATTGACTAAGCAAAGCTCTCCGCGAGGGTCCATTAGTATCCAAAATCTTTTGTTTTAGGCATCACTCTTCTTCTCATAAACGATTTTCTCCGTACATACCTATCCTTGCATACATCTTTTGCTACCTTTACATCCATAAACCTTTTCATGCAAGCTTTTGTATTTTTACGACGCTTTGAATATCTCTTCGATTCAGAGTCTTATCGTATTCCCACATTCCGACAATTCTTTCTTTGGTCTGCATCTGGGTACACTACCATTCACCTTTCCTAAATGCATTCGCTTTGTGAAACGTCCTTCAATAATTCTCTCAACGTGACTAAACCATCTCAACGAATTTTTTTCACTCTTGTCAATCAGTGATTCTTCTACACCACATTCTTTGACAATCCACTCATTACTGACTTCGTCCATTCAAGTTTTACTGCACAAATTTGTGCACCCTTGTTCATACGTCTAAATATCTGCATCTATCTTTCCGTCAGCAGTAAATAAACTTCCAGGATAGACGAAATCATCAACTTGTCCTCTTATCTCTTTGTTCAAGGCAATATTCTATACTGTCTTCTCATTCCTTCTTTCAAACACAATAATTTTCGTTTTCATCACGCTAATCTTAATACCCATATTCTTCATGCTGGTATCTAGTCTGCTCATATTTCTCTGCAAATCATCGACTGATTCTGCCGTAACAATCTTAACATCTGCAAACGCCAGTCCACGCGCCTTCACTTTTCAGATACCAACACCTTCTCCGTCTGAGAGAGCAATTTTTAGACATTTGTCCATCTATATATCAAACATCCAAGAGGACATAACGCAGTATGTCTAACGCCCTGATTAATACCAAACCAATCAAACAGTTCTCCATTCACTCTTACACTCGCTTTACTACCGTTATATATTTATTTTATTGCTTTTAGAAGCCGAAAATTCTCTCCATTTTCTATCAGTACTTCCTAACGTTCAGTCCTATCCACCTTATCGAAAGCATTTTTCGGATCAACATATGCACAGAACACTTTTTTGTTTACTCTCAAACTTTTTTCTATGATCTGTCTCAATCTTAATATCCGACCCGTACATGATGAAAGTTTTTTAGTAAATATTTTGCCTAAAGTACTTAGTGAGCTATTCGCTCTATGATGGTACAGTCACTTTCATCACACTTTCCCTTGTAAAGAAGAACCGTAATCACCTTTCTCCAATCTTTTAGAACTTCAACGTTGTCAGCACACATATTCATAAATTAGCTCAGCCACACAAACGCAAATCCGCCACCGCTCCTAAGCATTTCAGCGGTGATAACATCCACACCAGCAGACTCACCATTCTTTTATTTATTGATTACGGATATAGTGTCGTGGATGTCGAATATTCTTTCGCCACCTACAACGGGAATGTCTAACGTATCCTCTTCTGTGTCACAGTTCTTCTGCTTCATAGCTTGACCTTCATACCATTTCATGAAAAAATCCCTCATACAATCTTTCATTTTCTCCGTACCTCATACCATTCCACCATCAGCATTCTTAATTCCGACTAACTCACTGCTAGTACTTAATTTACTAATCTTCTCAACCCATTTCGAAAACAATTTCTTATATCCTGCAAAATAATTTTGCATCCTTTCAACCTTTTCCGCTCAGATTTTATTCTTGCATTCTCTGACGCCCAGTCTCTATTTATCGCCTGAAACATTTCCAGGGGCATGCCTTTCGTCAACAGAAGTTCAAATCCCATCCGTAGCTGCATCATTATCTGTATTGTTCATTACTTAAATTATAAGCTCAACTACCAACTTGATGCGAGAAATATTCTCAACAAAAATGAAATCATGTCTGAATTAAGCAGCTAAATCGTCATATGGTGGAGTCCCATCAAACTTCGGTGATTTAAAGCAAGGTATGAAAACAAAGCCAAAACCAAAGGAGTTTTCTGATCCGTTTGTGTTGTATACTGAGGAGGGCACCAGCCTCCTGTAGTTTTGTTTTTATGATGGGAAAAGAACATTCATGCTATTTTTTGGTCTTACTTCATTATTGTAAAGATTAGAGATTTTTGAGGTTCCTCACTTAGACAGAAGGAACCAAATGCTTAAAAAAAATTTACATTTTTGTAGAATTATGTTTGGGGCATGCATTCTCGTAACCACAGAATGCCTGGGTGCGACATGATTTCCAAAAATCAAAACTGCTGTTGGAATAATGTGTTTTTATTCTGCTACTTATAACCTAAAAAATAAGGTTTAAACGTTAACATAGACCTTGTTCAAAATCTGCAACAATGAGGTGCGCTAGCTATGATTCTTCCATGATTGACTCCAATTTGATCTCAATCATCTCAAAAAGTTGAGTTAATAGAAAGATTTTGCATACGGATTTGGATGCAGTGATCCAAAATTAACGGAATGTGATGGGCATTATCAATTATAAACTTCTAGTGTTAACCTTCGTAATTGGAAATACTGTCCATATTTTGAAGGCATGTAATAATCTTCATTAATATTTTTGCGCATTTGTACAGAAATGCGCGGGCGAGTAACAATCGGTAATTTTTCTTGATTGCACCGGTGAATTAGTGCTGAGAAAATTGGGTTAGTTATCATTGATACAAGACAGCGATGTTCTTCAAGAAAATCATCATTGATATTAATACTATGATGGAGAGGTTGGAGACTTGAAACTAAACATTCGCCATTAGGCATTATTATATAAACAAAATGTTCTGAACAAAATGATAGATTTGCGTTTGTAACCCAGAAAGAAATATCACTGCTATCGACACTTAAGAGATCTCCAGAAAAAACATGATCATCTGACATGTGTATATGAACCGTTGTACGTCGGAAAGAAAAACTTAACTAATTTGTTCTTGCTAGACTTGCTCTCGACGGAGTTGCTTTCCTTACCACTGCACCTGATTTTGTAAGAAAGAAATTGAAACCTATTAGGTTCTTCCACAAATGCTTTGAATCTAGCTGTTCAATAAGTAGATAAACAAACGTGGAGTTTGCAAAATTATACAGGAAGTAGCGTATAGTTTGGTCAATCGTTCCACTTCAAATATGTTAAAAATTTTTTAGGCATTTTCGGAAAACTTTCAAAGCTTTATGCTTGTTTCGACTTAAATTTGCGTACCGTTTTATGAATGACGTCACTAGAATTCATTTAATATTTTCTGAACACTGTTGACGGGATCGTAAGTAGAGTGATATCACACAACGGAGACGGATAGAAATAATGTATCACTTCTATTCAATCGAAGATCAAATTCACCTGGCGGTAGATAAATTTGATCTTCGATAAAAATACGACCAACAAAATTAGATGATGAAAATAATGGTGAATTCTTTTACAATCGCTGCAGTGTTTCTGTATGCTTTTAGGATGAAAAAGATCGCGGTTTTCCTGTGACCAACAAAACTTTTATTTTTGAAATATATTTTTTTCCGACGAGGTTTCTGATTCTTCGTTAATATCACTATTACATAACGTCGTATATACTTGTGAAATCAAGAAAAACTATGCAGGTCAATAATGTTGTGACGATTTTCATTTTTTCCAAATGGAGAAAACGATAAAAAATTGTAAACTGATATTGGAAAAAATGTTATCAGCGTTAAAGGTTAATGACAGGTTTGATTTACTGTTTATTCACTTTAAAAACAGGGAGTGGGAAAGATAAAATAGTTTAATATAAGAACGCGATTATGTAATATTTCCATGTTTATTCAAACGATAAGAATTATACAATATTGTAAAACTTATAAATAGGCTACAGCATGACACCTCCACTGACATAACGTTTCTACAATATGGTAGATTGCTTCAAAAGGCAAAAATTAGAATTACTTGTACACTTATTGTATGTTACCTTACAACGTAAAAAAAAATCCTGGCTTTCATATGGCGAACAAACATTGTGAAACGAATCCGATATGTCTGTCAATTACTACTCTGGGGTTTTTCAGGTAGCTGATCATTTCAGGTTCGTAATTGGTGTAAAAAATAATAATTGTAGTTTTCAGTCATCCAGATTTTGTTCAACATTTTTTGTCCGCTATATTGGATTCGTCGATTTGAATTTTAAGATCGTGACTTCAGCTTCGCAATCAGTGAACTGAAAAACCACCAAGTAGCAATTTTCAGGCATATTGGTATTATTTTAAAATTCTGGTCCGTCATGCTGGATTCGCCATTCTGAAAGCTGACAATTTGACTTTGGATTCAAAATCAGCAGCCCAAAAACACTTAAATTCCGTGACACATTTTATGACCTCTGCTGCCGACAATTTATTTTTTTCCGTCGCCTTCAAACTTGAAATCCTCTTAATTGTATTAGCGGCAAATCTCGTTCAAAGAATATTCTTGTCAATTTAATATTTATATTTTTTAAATCTCAGTTTTCACACCAAATTTATGCTTGTCTACATAAAATGTTGCGATAAGGCTAAAAGAAATATTTGTTTTGTGAACTATCGTAGAATATAGATGGTAAGCAAACATTTACTTAAGATAATGCTGAAGTCTTTACGAGTAATAAATTAAGCTGATATGAACAATTCTGTTTTCTGTGAATGCAAAGGCTCTGTTAACAGACAGTAGAATTTGACATGCATACTCTATTTCAAATTCGAAGTCAGTTTTCAGTTCTATATCGTTTGTCATCATCAAGAAAAAATGAAGATCGTTATACTAATTTTTATCTGCATGACTTTTCTTGACTTTACAAGTAAGTGTGATCTAATCTAACGAAAAACCTTACAGGCTTAAATCAGTCGATTCTGTCCCGTAGCTCACGATACTATTTGCAATTACAGCATTAAAAATGTGAGTTTTTGAAAGCCCGTTGAGCGTTTCGACAGTAAGTCGATTTGTGACTAATTGGCGAAATAACGTTATGTAAACATTGCATGCCAAAGACTGCTCCAAAAAAGTCTTTCATTTTGAGACTGGCTAAAGGCTTATCCGAAACGGTGACAAATAGTGCCACCGAAGGCACCGTTTTTAACACGCTTGAATCACTTTTGCACCTGCAGCACCGGGGAAAAAGTACTTTTACCCCGCTAAAAGCAAATTGACGTCGTCGGTCACAACTTGGCAATTTTTTCACGCAAAATGGGTATAAAAACTCGCACTTTTAATGCGGGAGTAACAAAAACGTTTTTTTTTTTTCATCAAGAGAAATATGCAAACTTCTTTTTCATAAAAGCGGACAGAAGGGCTGCAGATACTATAATAGAATTTAAAACTATTTTTATGGGCCTGCTGATAATAGTGTCATTCGATCACTTTATAATTCTGTCAAATTCATCTGGCGGTGGATAAATTTGATCTTCGATTGCATAAAAGTGCTACAATGTTTCTATCCGTCCAGTGTGGGATATCCCGTATTACCCCAACTTCATTTATCCAGATTGCGAATACCTGTTTCGCCGATTACTTTCAACGTTTCTTACCCCCAGTTTTTTCTGTGTATTTTTGAGCGTCCGCATGAAAAGGGTCTTTGTGACGGGTTCTAGTTCAGGAGATTAGTCACGTTTTTCTAAGTCAAGGTAAAAAAAAGTACAAGACGTGCGTTTGTGGCACTCGCGAACTTCAGATGCGTTCTTCTTGAAAAGGTGTTTCTTGAAGATTCAACTTTAAAAATACCCCGGCGACTCGATTTTCAATCTAAAGAGTTCGTCTTGGGCCTAAAATGCCGGGAATTCGTCCGGCTATATGATCTTATACGTAACTTCATAGCAACTATGAGGGCCCCTTTCATGCGCACACCCACATTTACTAATCAACAACTATTTTTGCAGCGTGTGTAGAATATCTTCACAAGTCTCCTTTCTTTCTTACAAAACTAGGTTCAATGCAAAGAAATCTACCTGGACCAAGTCTGCCAAGAGTCAAGCCACCATCTCCACCAGCTCCAGCTCCTGTTATCGATCGACGTCGGAAAGTTTTTATACAGTTCTCAGATGATCGTGTTTTTTTTGGACTCTTAAAAAAACACCCAAGCCAACGAGTTCCTTTCTGGGTTACACATCCATATCTACTATCATATCGTGCAGAAACTCGTGTTTTTATAACAATGCCTAATGGAGTAGCTCTTAGTTCAGGCATCGAACTTTTTGAACATGAAATTGATATCAATAATGATATTCCCGAACAACATCGCTGTTTTGTGAAATTAGGACCTGGCACTCCTTTAGTAGCATCACTTCACCGTCATGATCAAGGACAACTACCGGAAATGAATCACGCGTGCGTGTATGTACGAATGCCAGATGATAACACTGTTTATGTGGGAGAGCTAGGTTATGACAACAGTCCTTATCCTAGCTGGGTTGCCTGAAAAGACTGAGCGATAATCTTTATATATTAATAAAGAAAAATGTTAAGGTAAGAACTATGTAACATTTTCGAATAAAGACATAATTGTATAAAAATTAATCTTACTTTTTAACTACATAGTTTTACAAGCAAGTAAAGTTTTAAGCATGAAGGGCGCGGTTAGCGCTCGGATGGGTGACCTTTTGTGATTCGCGCTTACAAGAAGAGGTCGCGAGATGCGGGACGCCAATTCGATTGGGGTTTTACAGGATTAAAGTGCATAAGAATCCATTACATACTTGTTTTTTTCCTTTCATCCAATTAGTCTTAGTTTTCGAGATATCGAGGTTTGAGTATTTGCGTTTGAGCGCTCAATTCGCCACTGCTGAGCGTGGACCGCTCGACTCCTCACTTCCGAGCGTGGACAACTCGTCTTGCCACTGCTGAACGTAGACAGCTTGACTCGCCACTGCCGGGCGTGGGTCGCGCTCAAAAGCGTATATACTGTAACCAAGATTTCTCGGAAACTGTGGCTTATTGGATCGAAAAAAAACATACGTGAATAATGGATTTTGATTTACTTTCAGCCTATGAAGCTCCAGTCGACTCGGCGTGCTGCATTTCGCGACGTCTCCTTGCTAGTCGTATTGCTGCTGCCTTTAACTACTGTCGAGCGGGAAATTTGACGCCGAGGATGGGAGTGGGCACTCGATGCTATCGAATGTCTCGATCTGGACTCGTCTCTCGGTAACCGGTTACACTCGGGAATTTTGTTTTTTTGTAGATTGTAAAACTCATCGGATTGAGTAAGTCAGATATCACCTGAAGGCTCATGGAGAGTGGGGGTATTAAACATATAAACACATTTGAAGTTTCTTGACAAAAAGTTCTGAAATTTTGACAATGTATTTTAATTTTTAATGGGACTTTTAAAAACAAACTGGAGTATTTTTTTCTATCATGTCACTCATCATAAATTAGAACGGAAATACTAATTTCAGAGATCAAGAATCATATTCGTAGTGTAGATAAATTTTAGAACGAAAATGATGTCCATCTGCGTTTTTTATTGATACAAGCGGATACGAAATAGATTTCTTTTATGACGAATTAACTGAACTATCTCTAATATAACATTCTTCAAATAATTTCAACACCAACGTATTTTCAGGAGATTATATCATAATTTATTTCCATTCAAAGCTATTAGATTAAAATTAAATTTAATCAGAAATTCGAAATTTTGTCATTTTTCATTCAAAGTTGAACGCTGTGCCTTCGAAGAATAAAGGCGCGTTTAAAAGCAGATTTTAAGAAGACGATTTTGGATATTTTTCAATAAATAGTCACCTAGTGTCACCTAGTCAAATATGAAACTTCTCAATTATTTAAAAAATATTAGGAGTGGACGTAATAATTTAAGAAATATCGAAACAAAAATTTCATTGCGCTTAATTTAGCAGTGCTCACACATTTTCAATGTTCTTCTTATTTTATTAGGATTAATTAAAAAATGTCACTGAATTTGTTAACACGAAAATCATGTGATGCCCATTTTGAAAAATTTTGTTAACTCACGAACGATTAACATTCTTGTGTTTAGGTGAGCACTTATACAGAAATAAAATTAGTTTCTTTGAAAGATTTTTCAAGGTGATTATTCATCGAGTTTCATCCTAAAATATGAGTGTCACCGAGTGGAAACGAAACTTTAGGGACAGCCTTTCAAAAATCATGAAGCACCTTTAGAACTAAGATATTTGTCTTTATTAATAATTTTTAGATTTTTGAAATTAATACAAATTTTTTTCGTCATTGATTTCTCAATTTTTGTATGCTTAATTCTCTAAAAATGTAGAATTTTCGAAAAGATTTTATTATTTCTATGTAAACGGACATGATTTATTGTTTTTTCTTGAATGAAATGGGCAAATAATACTGTGGATTTTTATATACTTCACACAGCCTGACAAATAATATCAATATTTACTCCTTTTCGGCTAGCTACAGATCCAGATGTCTGCGACGCAATAAAAGCTTTAAAAAGATACATTATAGCGTTACGGAATTTTTCTTAATCCAAACGAGCTGAAAATGTATTAGGTGTACGAAAAATTCCGTAATACTAAACAATATGCTTTAGAAATAGTGATGGCTAATGGAAGTACATTTTTGAACGCAACAATAAATGAAAAAAATGAAATGTATGGAAGCTTCTGGAAATTAATGAAAATTCTTGAAAATTGATGCATATGTTTGAAACTTTTGAAAACTTTTGGGATTTTTTGAGAATTGATAAAATTGTCTGGGAATGTTCAAAACTTTTGGAGATCTGGAAAACTTTTGGAGGGTTATGGAGATTTGCGAAAGTTCCTAAGCTTGTAAAGTTTTATTCAGGTTTGAGGATTCTTATCACATTTTTGAAGTAATGAATGGTCTTTGCCCATCTTAAAGACGAAATTGCGGGAGTCTGGGGCCCTACTCAGTACAAAACACAAACCGGTCGCAACTGCTTTGGTTCTGTTAAACCATTCATAGTCTGCATTTGGCAATTGTAAATTCTTTTTTCTTAAAGCTCCTTAGGCGTTAACAAATGCATTCTCATCACGTGCTCGCGCTTCACAAGATGTACGCGTTTTATTAAAAAATGGTGACATGCGAATTTGTATATTACATTCTCATCAGAGAAGGTATTGGATTTGTGTAAAATTTGATCCCCCCCCCCACCCCGTTTTTTCCAAATGTCCACGTTCTGAGGCCCCCTGAACCCGAAAAACAGGTTTTTACGAACGT
>JAUMHM010000031.1:65450100-65467960 GCA_032362435.1 Melikaiella ostensackeni
AAGATTTTTGACACCCCCCCCCCCCCCTTCGTACGTAAGATTATATACATCATATCATTTTAAGCTATTTCAAAGGACTACAAAGTATTTCAGAGACTTACAAAATTTTTATGGAATAAAACGAGATTTCCAAAGTTTTTTAGGGATTTTATGAGACTTCAAATAATTTTAAAATATTTCAAAAGTTTGAAAAAATTACCTCTATTACGCTTTCGGGGTGAATCTCAGTTTTTCAAGAATTCTTAAGTATGTCATGGAATTCTAATGGAATTTCGAAGATTTGAAGGGATTTGATAAGATTTCAAAACATTTGCAAAGATTCCAAAGGATTTTGGGGGATTTCGAGAGATTTAAAGGGGATTCGATTATTTCACGGTATTTTAAAGGATTTCAAGAGATTTTAGAAGATTTCAAAGTATATCTACGTATTATAGAGGATTTTGTGAGATTCCAAAAGACTTAACGGAATTTCGAAGGATTTCCGAATATTATAAAGGATTTTAAGAAATTTTGAGAAATTTTAATGTTTTTTAAAAGATTTCAAAATATTTTAAGGGATCTTAAGATATTTGGAAAGATTCTCACGGGTTTGAAAGATTTAAATGAATTTTAAGGGAATTCCAAAGATTTCAGGGGATCTCGTAATATTTTACAAAATTTCAAGGTCTTTAGCGAAGTTTTAGAGATTTTAAAGAATTTCCATGGATTTTGAAGGATTATAAGGGATTTGATGGGATTTTGAAAATTTGAAGCGATTTCAAAGGTTTCAAAAGATTTCATGGAGTCTCAAAGAATTCGAAGGGATTTTCAGAGATCTCAATCATTTTAAAGGGATCTTAAGAGATTATGCATGATATCCATTATGGAATCCAAAGGATTTCAAGGAATTTTCACATGATTTACAAAATTTTAAGGGTTTTACGAAATTTTCAAAAGAATTCAGGGGATTTCAAAGGATTCCAAAGATTTCCAGGGATTCCACAAAATTCCATGAACGGTATACACTAGGGTGGTCCAAAAAATGCAAAATTTGAAAAATACAATGTGCACGTGAAAATTGTTGTTCCTTTTTGAGAAAAAGAAAATCCCTTTAAAAAAATTCAATCCAATCGGGTGAAATCTTGATTCTCTGATTCAAAACATTTTCTTTGATTCAAAAAACTAGGTTAGTGTTCCAATAAAAATTTGTCTTCAATTTAAAATTTCTTTCTTCATGGAGTTATTTTTGGTTAAATGAAAAAATGATATTGAAGAAACGGTTTCTTTAATTCAAGACAAGTATATTTTCTTGCCAAACTTATAGATATTTTAATAATTTAGTCCTCTTTTATTTATCTTTAAGTGAAAATAAAAATAACAATAAAAACAATTTCTATGGTACCAATAAATTCGCTTCGAAAATATCTGTAGGTCAAAGTACACTAAAAGCCTTAATTATTAGAAGAAAATTTAATATGAAATATTACATAACAAAAAATAAATTTAAAAAATAAGAAGTAAAAGTAAAAGTATAAAAAGTACTTTCAACAGCCAAAACAGGTTTCAATCAGCATATTTTTAAAAAATAATTAGAAAGAGGAATCTTACGTAAGAAACGCTTTAGACCCCTCCCCCTCCCTAAGTAAGGATTCATAATATTTGCTGGACCCCCCCCCACCCCAAATCCTTACGTAATTATTGGACGCTCCCTAAGTAAATCATACAAAAAAATGTTTTATATTTGAAATTTCGAATGAATCAAATTGAAATTGTGCAATTTCAAGACATTTATTAAGCTTTCGTATATCGCTATTGAACACTTTATTTTGAACTTAGATTTTAAAGGCTTCCAATTTAAAATCGTCAAATTTCCAAAACTTTCAAATATAGTTTGTCCAATCCAAAACGCTAAAATAAAAAAAATAATTTCAAACTTTAAAAAACTTATGGTTTTATATTTAAAAATTTCTCCATAAAAATATATGAATAGAGAGCGAATTAGCGCCACTGTGATGTTAGCTGGCTAGCGCACAGTGGAGCAAAAAAAACTCTGGATAAATTGATATTCAGAAGCGGTTTGTGAACCGATTCGAATTTTTTTTAAAATTAAAGCTAATAAGAATCCACATAAATCGGTCAGGGCCGATTTTGAAGAAAGTTGATTAGTTTTTTTTTAGGCAATAACAAAAATGGAACAATTTTTTTTAGAAGAGTACCGGGTTTTTTTAATTACTTGGATTCTTAATCCCAAATACCTATAATCAATGAAGCAACTATCCAGAAAAGTTGTCTATTACCTTAGAAATTGTTTAAAAATTTATTGAATTTGTTATAAACAAATAAGTGAGTGAATATGGATTCATGGGAATTGGCAGTGATTCGTGGATTTGTACTAAATTTGAACAATTTATAGACAACAACTGTTTTGTAATTGAACTCATTAGATATAATAAATAAATTTTTCTTTTTGAAACAAATTTTATGAACAATTATCCATAGCAAGTAGTTATGCTGAAATAAATTAAGTTTTTTGGTCACAAAATTATCATATTTATTCATCTAATAACAACTGATGATTGTTCAAACAAATTTAATTAACAAAAGCACTGCCTGGCTATTTTTGAAGGTAAAAACTTGTTTTTTTTTATGTAATGAAGTGTAAATAACTGATTTCTAGACTTTTAGGAAGCTTATATGACAATCATCAACTTTCATTGTTAACCACAATTGTTTAAACAAATTTCTATCATCTTAGGCATTTTTTAAGAGAAAAATTGCGTTTCTTTAGGGTATGAACAGACTGTTATTGAGTAATAGCTCTGTGCAATCGGTCGATGACAACTGATGATTGTTTAAACAAAATTAATTGACAAATGCATTTTTCGGCTATATCTGAATGTAAAAACTTGGGTTTTCGATCGTAACCAACTGTTAATAACTAATCATTAAACTTTGTTTAAAAACCTCGATAACGATCCACTATTGTTATTGTCATCAATAATTTTATAGACAAATTTTTGTCCATTCATATATTTGTAAACAAAAAATTTCGTGTTTCTTGGGGATATTTGAAATTAACGTAACCGTCAATCACTGGCGCTAACTTCACAACCAAAGGCGGCACTCACTTGTTCTGAATCCCCGCCTTCACGTGTTTCTTCCTGAAACAAATGAATATCGGCACCACATGGCACTAACCTTACAGCGTGCATTTTCGCGTTCACGTTGATTTTGTTTTGACTTGCGACCACTTTGATTTAGTATATCTTACTGTGATTTCGCGTTCTGTATTTCAAGTAGTATTACTTGTTCACGTACTCTTAGGAGCACCAAAAAATCTTATGTTTATCTTGTTGTGTTCTGGTTTGCTTTATTTGTTGCGAGCATAGTCGTTCTCACGAACTGTTTTTTATAGGTTAATTTCTATTACTGGATGTCCCATTGAAAGCAATTCTCATGTTACTTGAGATTTCTTAAGATTAGGACGTTCTGTAATACAACATGGATTCTTTCGAAATTTCAAATAGGAAATTGTGCATTTTCGCGTTCACGTTGACTTTGTTTTCCTTGCGATCACTTTGATTTAGTATCTCTCACTGTGATTTCACGATTTCGCTTTCTGTATTTCTCGTACTATTACTTGTTCACTTACTTTCAGGAGCACCAAAATATCTTATGTTGGTTTTGGTTTGCTTTATTTATTGCAAGCATGGTCGTTCTCACGAACTTTTTTTATAGGTTAGTCTCTCCTACTGAATGTACCATTGAGTGCAGTTCTCACGTCACTTGAGATAAAACATGGATTCTCTCGAAATTTCAAATAGGGAATAGAGCAATGTGCTCATACATTCTATTTCTAAAACGGTAGAAGTTTTACTGAGATATATTCAGGAAAAGTATAAACCTTCTGACAGTTTTAAAGAGAGTATTCGCGTTAACCTTACTCGCTATTTTATGCCAGCGTTTTCCAGAAAATTGCAGGTAAAGAAAAACGAGAAGAGAGGTTTCTTGAGCAAAATAAAACCTGGTTAGATTCAAACTTTCCAGCATCCGAGGAGGCCTTTTCCTCACATATTCGAAAAATGAAGAGCTTCGAAGAATGCTCTGACAAAACCAAGAAAAGAAGAATTGAGGCAATTAAACAGTCAATTTCTGGAGATGAAGTTGATTTGTTTTCTAATTTACAGACTTTGGACAACAAGACTGTGATTCAAATTATTAAAAATGGTTTTGAAATTGACACGATGAATGTTGAATCAGCAGTCGAAAGTGAAAAGGCAATTCCATTCACTAGTGATGAACCTCTTGTGCTTTTTGTTGATTTGAAATTGACAAAACATAAGTACGAACTTTTAAGAAATCTCTTGAAAAACCTCCCTCCTTACAATCAGGTTATGAGTGCAAAAACCAATTGTTGTCCACCAAGTACTGCAATACAGATTACTGAGACAGGAGCCACAATTCAATTGCAAGACCTTTTAGATCATACTGCTGCGAGACTGTTAAAAGTTAAAGACGTAAAACCTGAAAATGTGAAGCATTTAAAATTAATATCAAAATATGGTGGTGATGGCACGTCCGCATTTAACCCTTACAAGCAACTATTCGAAGATTCTGAAAATTCTGATGAAAGTCTCTTTTTGATGTCCTTGGTTCCTCTTCGTCTTGAATTCTTAACAGATCCATCATCACCAGTAATTTAGGAAAATCCTCGACCTTTTTCGCCAAAAAATTGTATGCCAATAATGTTTGAGTATGCGAAAGAAACAAAATCAAAAATTTTACTTGTATTCGGCAATATTGACAAGAAAATAAAAAGACTGAAACCAAGCAAAGTCGAAATTGTTGGTTTCGTTTATTTTATAGAGCACGAACTAATTGGCACAATACTTAATGCCAAAGTGTGCCTACATCTCACTGGAATATTATCTGCCGCGAATTGTACTATTTGTCATACAAAACCAAGTGAGATGAATGATTTAACGCAAGTCCTGAAAAGAGAAGAAAATAAAGAGGCCTTCAAGTTCGGATTACTAGTCTTGCATTCATGGATTAGGCTAATGGAATGCGTACTGAATGTTAGCTATTGGTTGTCAATTAAAACCTGGGCATGTAAAACAGACGGAGAAAAAGAAGTTCGTGATACCACGAAAGAACTAGTAAAAGAGAAATCCGTCAACAACTTGGCCTAATTGTGGACATCCCAAAACAAGGTGCTGGCTCTTCCACTGATGGAAACACAGCCAGCAAGTTCTTCGAAAATTATGAGACGATTTCCAAAATTACTGGCTTCGACGCATAACTTTTTAAAAAAATTTACCTACTATTACAAGTTTCATCATTTGGTAAAGTCATCGATACAAACAAGTTTCGCGAACATTGTCTAAAATGGTTCATGGTTCCAAGCTAATCGACTCCCTCGTTGTCCCGATCGGTCAATCATCAGAAGAGGCACAGTGTGTATAACGTGTTTATCCAGCAGTACAAAATCTAATCATTTGTTTAACAAATCATCGTTTGTTATCAAATGATAGTAAGGAGTTATGTCTAGGTAATCGTCTATATATTTCACAAGAAAAACGGAAGTTCTTGTTTACAAATGTATGAGAGGACAAAAAATTGTCTATACAAATATTAATGACCATAACAATAGTGGATCGTTATCGAGTTTTATAAAAAAAAGTTTGAAAATTTGTAATTAACGGTTGGACATGTTGAGAAAAACCAAGTTTTTACCTTTAAAAATAACTGAAAAATGAATTTTTGAATTATTTTGTTTGAACAATTATCAATTGTTATCGACCGATAGCACAGAGCCATTATTAAATGATAGTCTGCTAATACCCTAAACAAACGCATTTTTTTCTTAAACAATGCCTAAGATACTCAAAATTTGTTTCAACAATTGTTGTTAACAAGGAAAATTGTTGACCGTCATATAAGCTTCCTAAAAGTTTAGAAATTAGTTATTTACACTTCGTTACGTTGAAATAACCAAGTTTTTACCCCTAAAAATTTACAGTAAGTCAATTTACGCAATACTGCCAATCCCCATGAATCCATTTTCACTCACTTATTTGTTTATATCAAATTCAATAAATTTTAAAACAATTTCTAAGCTATCAGACAACTTTTTTAGATAGTTACTTCATTGATTCTAGGTATTCTGGATTGAATCCAAGTATTTTTCAAAAACCGGTACTCTTCGAAAAAAAAAATTAATTTTTGTTATTAATTTTAAAAAAATAAAAAAAACTTTTCTCAAAATCGGCCGCGACCGATTTATGCGGAATTTTATTGACCTTAATTTAAAAAAAAAACCTTCAAATGAGTTCGCAAACCGCTTCTAAATATCAATTTGTCCAGAGACATTTTTTTTTGCCCCAAGCGCCACTCGGCTCTCACACGCGGAGAACCCCGGTTAGGACATCATTTGTTCTTGATAATTTTGAATTGAAAGCGTCTGGAATTAAAGAAAATATGTATGAAATGATTTTGAATTGAAAACGTTCCAATCCAAAATATTTAGGATTAGGTAAAATTTTGAAAAAAAGGACAATATTTCAAATGGAATAAAAAGGAATTGAACTTGTATCATTTCTGAATAGATGCGTTCAAAATTGGATAATTATAAATTGCAAAATTTTGAAACAGAAGCTTTCAAAATTCAAAAGTTTCAAACTAAAATTTTTAATTTTGGACAATTTCATTATGAAGGAGTTGAAATTGTATCATTTCTAATTCAAAGCATTCAAAATTAAACTTTGAATTGAATTGAAGAAGAATTGAATTCAAGAACCTCGCAACTGAATGCTTTTAGATTAAAATTTCGAAAATTGTATCATTTCTAATTAAAAGCATTCAAAATTGATTAATTTAAATTTGAAAGCTTTTGAATTTTAATAATTTGACAATTTGAAATTGAAAACTAAATTGAATATTTCAAAGTCAAAGCTTCTGATATTCTAGAAATCTAAATTTTTATTGAATCAAAGAAATTATGATTTAACTTAAAAATTTATTAGACAAATTTTTCTAAGATCAAAAAATAAATTCACCTTCATTTTCACAGTTCAAAATAAAAAAAATTTCAATTATAAACCTTCAAAATTGAATTATTCTAAAAAAGTGTTCGAAATAAAACGTGATTTTAAATGGGAAACATTAAAAATGAAAAAATGTATACTCCAGAACCTTTAAACTTAAACAAATCCGAACTCCATTTAAAACTTAAAAAAAAAATTAGCCGCGAAGAATTGTGATATTAAAACTTTTTTTTAATCAAACCCTTAAAAATTTATATTATTTTAAGTAAATTTAAATCGTTCAGAAATTAACAATTTTCAAATATTCCATTACATTTTTCGAAATTCAACCATTTCAATTTTAATCCCAAAATTCAAACTTAGTAAAAAAATCTATACAATCACTTTGAAAGTCACATGGTACTACATGATATGATACTCATTAATAAAATATTTATCATCTTTAAAATATCTACAAAAAATTTTTAATTATAGTTTTAAATGCGCATTTCTACAACAGTTTAATCTTTGAGGCCTTAAAGCTGAAGTTTTTTTTTTGCTTCAAATGCTTAAATTTGAAAATAATTGGTTTGAAATTTCTTAATTTTCCGGGGGATTTGGATTTCACACTGTTGTAGTTACAAATACAGATATTAAATGCCCTCAGAAAAGATGCAAAAAAATGAAAAATTCAGACAATAATTTCTCAAATGCAAGCCTTAAAAATGAGCTGATTTTAGAACCAGGCATTGAATACTGATTTTTTTTTATTTGAAAAAGGTTCCAAAAAGTTCAACTTTTCAAATTCAGCCTTAAATTAATTATTGTTTAAACATTTTCAATGTTAGATTTGTTGAGAGTTGTAATGTTAGCTGCAACTGTGAAAACCATTCTAAGATTATCAAAAATTAACGCTTTCCTTCTGTTGTTTAAAATATTAGCGTATCGAGAGAAACTGCGTTCTACGTCTACGGATGTGATGAGTGCATATTTCATCTTTTTTATCGCATCTTCAGAGCAGAGGCAACCTTCAATATTTTGAGCATCGAAATTTTGAGCAATCAATCCCAACATTTTTAAATCTTTATTTTTCGCAAGGACATCGTTTAATTTTTGTTCAGCCACTCTTGATGCTCGTCCGCTTTGCTATGCCACCGTTTCCCTTATATGCTGAACATAATGCAAGCTTGTTTGTAACCTTAGTCCATAAGTTTCTGATTTAGTGATGTATTTGACTAAAAATTCCAAATTTTTTGGTATGTACTCCAAGTCTGCACGCAAGGGTCGATTCTTTAAACAATTTAAGCCTTTTTTAGGGATTTAGCCTCTTTTGGATTCAAACTCAATACAACAGAACGAACTTTTTCAAAATTTTCTGCATAGTATACTGCTGCACTTAGCCACGCTCCCCATCGCGTTATAACCGGCTTTTGTGGCAACGGTAATCCAGAATTCATTTGGCGAAAAAGAGAAATTCGTTCTGGAGACTTTAAAAATTTTTTATTTACATTTGTAGTTAGTTTACCTACTGTATTTGAATACAGCCGAATTTCTTCAGCAACGCGATGAAAGCCATGTACGACACATGTAATGCGCAACATTTTTGGAAAAAGTTTTTTTAATTCATTACCAGATTTAACCATGTAAGGTGCTGCATCACATAAAAACAACAAAACTCTATTGTATTGAATATTGTCAGGCCATAGCAACTGCATTGCATCGTGAAACAGATCATCTATTGTTACATTAACGCTACACTAAGTTCTTCGGAAGTTAATAAATAACATTCTCTAGATTTACTGTCATCCAAAACTCCAACGATTACGTTTGCCACTTTTCTGCGGCAAGAATCAGTAGTTTCATCAATTGATACCCAAGTATCATTATTAGCAATTTTTATTGCGAATTTCATTTGAAGTCCGATGGTACAATTTGGGTACAAATATTTTTTTCAAAGTGGAATCTTCAGGGACGTCTTTACCGGTATGAGTTGACAGAAATTTCTTAAGAAAAAGATTATTTACTTTATTCATTGGGATATCAGCAGCCAGGAACATTTTAGCTAAATCTTCATCAAATTTATTTTGATTTTCGGATCTGCGGCAACGCCTTTTAGGTTCAGAATTTTCAAAATTTTCATCGGCATTCAAAATTTCAGAATTTTCATCAAATGGTAATTCTGCTTTCCTTTTCTTTTGAACGGCCTCATAATTTTTGTTATGTGCTTTCGATTTTGAATGCTGATTTAAATCCCTTGTTTTTTTATAACAAACTTTTAGATTGCAATATATACATATTAATTCCTGGCTTTCAGGCAGAGGTTTATAAAAATCTTTGTAATCTTCGGCTCGCCTGTTAAAAACATTACTGTCTGAACATCCAGGAAGTTGATCGAACATTTGTACATTAATAGTTTATATTTTCAGAAACCTGTTTGAATACATAAATACAAACGAGTTTTAAAAGAGCCAGAAAATTAATATAGCTAAATAAGATCTCAATAGTTCAATATTATTAAAAATAACATTGAGAATAGAATCTAACGCGTTACATAGCAAAGCTAACTTACTCAAGTTTGTATACTATATTTAAATGAAAATCTATATCTTCTCATAAATTGAATTAATCATTAATACCTCAATTAAAATACATCTTAATAGTATTCATAGGCAACCCTGCACATTGGAAGAAATCTTTTCTTAATGTCTCTCTTTTAAAATTTCTTAAAGATCGAAATAAAATCTACTTTCTTATGGAAAATTTTTTGTGCACCGAAAGAGAACACCAAAAATTTCACAGATTAAAAATGATACAAACTTGAGTAAGTTAGCAGTTTTCAGAAATGTGTTATTGTTTTAGATTATCACCTTTTTCTTTTTGAAAAATGGAATCATTTGAATAGATTGGTTCTTAATCAGTCCACAAAATATGACCTTGGCACTACGAGCTATTTCCTTCATTTCCCATGTTTTGTTTACATAAATCTTGTAATAATTTTTCAGATTCCTTTATTTTTACAACTAATTAAAATATTAACCTAGTACTTATCAAGAAATAAGGTTGCCAAATTGTTTTACATACATACAGGTAAAAGAAATAATACCCACGTTGCCTATTAAAAATGGTATTCAGAGGAAGATACCATACACAGAATATGTGCATTCTGTTATTATGTACCATTGAGTATTCTATATTTTTCTCTAATCTTATGATTTTTACAGATCTTTTTGGTTATGAATATATTTCCTATATTTTTCAGTCTACTGCACATTTGTTTTTTGAAATATACTGTTGATATAATTAAAATGTCATCCTGGTACTAATTGTAAATAAAATAAGGCTGTCAGAAGGATGTACAAAAATGAGGTATAATAATTACAGTTAAAATTGAATTTCATATTAGAGGGTGAAAATATTTTACTATCTTATTATTGTGTCTTTAGATTAATTTATGAATCTTGATATTTGGGACTAAAACTTTCTGTATGGTTTCCTGAAATCTACTGACATTCTCTAAGCATATGGTTTTCGCGAGGGTTTAGTTTGGTATTATGGCTTTCAGTGAAATTGATACAAATTTAGGGTAATATGATTATATAATCATGATTTTAATAAATTATGATGTTATTAAAAGACCGGTGGAAGTATTAAAGAATTTATTCAATTAGTGAAAACTGAGACAGGATGCATTACAGAGGCATTTATTGATGAAATGCAAGATTCATGGGTTTCTCCAAAAAAAGATATTTCAGATTAACAAAAAAATATGTTTTGACTTTAACAACAAAAAATTTGATTTTAATAAGAAAATGGAAAGATTGGCCAAACAACATTTCATAGTAAAAATTTATAACTGTACTTTTCCTATAAATTACGCCTGATGAGGAAGTCTAAATTGGCTTCGAAACATGTTGGTCCCCAGTAGTATAAAAAAGGCGGAGAAAAGAAAGAGTGTGAGGCTAGTCTTTTTCTCTCTCTTTTCATTTTTTCTCCTCCTTTTTTTCGTTGTACATTTATTGTACATATTTCTCTAATCAGCCAGAAAAGCGGGTAGTCTCGAAGTCTATTTTTGATTCGTGAACTTTTTAGGTGTTCTCTTTTAGTATACAAAAAATTTTTTAGAAGAAAGTAGATATCATTTCGATCTCTAAGAAATGAACAATTTTCTTGTAACATTTTTCAATATACAACACTTTTTATGATGCATTATTATTTTGTTGTTCTCCAGAGAACGAAGCTTCGGAAATGAATCGGAATATTCACTCGCGACAAAGCAATGACTTCAATTATGCATTACAAAAAAAACGCTTTCACATATATAAATTACTATGTGTGGAAAATAAATATAGAGATCTGAATTTTAATTTCATGGATATTGAAGCTTTATTTACGTACTTTTAAGCTTGATAAAACGAGATAATGCAATGTTATTTTATTTTGAGGAAAACCTGAAGACAAAGTTTTAATGCTCTTATTGTTAAGAAGGGTTTTGCTGGAAAATTATTAAGTACCTACAATTTTAGCTAAAACATTGTAATTTCAGAGCATATCGCTTAGAAATTTAAAAATCAAGGACATTCCAATAAAAAAACGCCGCGAATGCTAAAAATCAAGTTAGACATGGCAAAAAGGCTTCGGAGATGACCTATTCGAAGCTCCCACATCATTCAACTTATGGAAACCGGTAAAAAAATGTTTTTGTTATTACTTACGGGCGAAATTACCACTATGCGAATTTTGGGTGTAGTTCCGAATACACCTTACGTTTATGTTTCATCCATTTTTTTGTACGAGTGAAATTTTTCGAGACATTTGATGATAAAGATGAAAATTTCATGCCTAGCCCCTGCCGAAAACGTATGTAATGTTGGTCAAACCCATTCGCCTTTCCAGCTTCTCGTGGGAGGCGGAAATGCATCCCTTTGTCTAGCCACAGAAGTAATGTTGGTCAAACCCCTACCCCTTTCTGAAGTCTCGTGGGGAGACGTAAAAAAAATTAAGTAAAAAATATATAACTGCAGTGATTGGTCACAGGAATACTAACGTTTTCGGCAGGAGATGGTATGAAATTTTCATCCTTAACATCAAATATCTCGAAAACTTTCACTGGTACGAAAAAATTGGATGAAACAAAAAATGTGTGTTTTGACTAGATCCACAACTTTTGTCACAATTATTTTTGAAAATTTTTAATGATTCTCGAGATAAACGTGAAAACCCATGATTTTTATGGTTTTTACCATGAAAGTCAAATTTGCGCCAATTTTCACTATGATTTTCGTAATCAGCGCGCCAAAATACATGAGTATATGGAGTTCCAAAAACATCGAAGGTAAGGGCTATTCGGAACTTTATCCCAAATATTTAACAATTGAAAATGAATAGTGTCGAGAAAAATTACCGGAATGTCGAAAAGATCCCTTTGAGTAGAATGACCGATATGCTACACAAAGCATCATCAATTTAAGAAGAAGAGTATCAGTGCAGTATTTAAATTCTTCAGAAAAATGAAATGCGTACGTGATAGTACTTTATTGTAAGTACAATAGGGAAGTCGATTGATTCGTTCAAAAGCTCTATTCGCAGTATTCACACCTCCATTTCGCATCTCTCATTTGCTCCACCTCGAGCGTTATTGAGCGGATAACAATGCAGAAAGCTTGAAATAATGCCAATCAATTCTTCATGTCTGGCCGAGTCCCGACTTTATTAGAGAAAAACGCCCCCGATGTACATTACTCGGAAAGCGAAGACAAGCGATATGAAATATTTCTACGAGAACCTGAACTGCAGCTGATGCTGGCCATAAGGAAGAAAATTAAGGTCATATGATCTGGATTATCCGGGATAAAAAAAAAACACAGAAAAAACTTAATCCCTTCACAAGAACCGACAAAGAAAAATTAACTGATTTTCGATCAGAGAAATTACACTAATTTACACGAAAAAGGTATCACGAGAAAAAAGGGTTTTCTCAGACTAATTGTGGGTCGCTGAAAAAGAAAGTAACATTCATTTATTTTTCCAAAGAAACGTTTTCAAGATATTTGCATTAAATCGTGTTTTTTTCAGTTATTGGCATAAATCTTAATAACGGTTGATCCAATTAACATAAACTGTATTTCGTTCGAAAGGTATTATCTTCCACTTTCCGACTATACACTGCCTGTGTCAATCGGATTTAAATTTTTTGGGTTACGGGCGATGAAAGTAAAAAAAGAAAGTAGATTTTCCGACCTTATTTGAAAATCACTCACTTTCAGTTGTTCCATTTTTTCAAATTTCATCGCCTATAACCAAATAAATTTTAATTCGATTGACACAAACAGTATGTCGTCGGAAAAAAAAGAACATAACTTTCGAATGATATACAGTTCATGTTAGTTCTTGAGATTTCTGCCAGTAACTGAAAAAAGAGCCACAAAACACGTTTTTTGCAAATATCTCGAAAACGCTTCTTTGGAAAAATAAATAAGTCTCGTTTTCTTTTTCAGTGACCCAAAATTAGTCTAAAAAACACTTTTTCTTTTAGGTACACGCGATGAACCAAAAATTCAATTGTTTTGTAGAAACTTCGACTTGAAAATTCAACAATTTTGTTGATTTTTTTCCCCTTTCTTGACTGAAAAAAACTTTTCTTGGTTCAAAATTCGTCTCTTCATTTTGAAAATTCATCTCTCTTGGTAGAAATCTCATCTTTTTGGTTAAAAATGCAACTTTTTGATTGAAAATTAATCTGTCTTGGTTGAGGAATCAACCGTTTTGTTGAAAATTCGTCATTTTTGGTTGAATTCAACTCTTCATTTTTTGAAATTAAAATCTCATTTTGGTTGAAATATCAACTATTACATTTCTCATTAGGAATTCATCTTTTTTAATTAAAAATTCAATTACTTAGTTGAAAATTCATCTTTATGGTTAAAATTTCAACTATTTGGTTAAAAATTTATCTACTTAGTTCAAAATTCCACTCTTATGTTGAAAATTAAAATTTTATTTGGTTGAAATATAAACTATTATATTTTTTATTGAAAATTCATATTTTTTGGTAGAAAATTTAACTATTTGATAACAACTTCAACAATTTGGGTGACAATTTTTTTCTTCCTTTACTAAAAAACCTCTCTTGCTTGAAAATTGGTTTTCTTGGGTAGAAAATTCAACTATTTTGATAGAAAATTCTACTATTTGGTTAAAAATTGAATTTCTTGTTAAAAATTCATATTTTCCTGTTGAAAATTTAACTACTTGATTGGAACTTCAACAATTTGGTTGAAATTTTTTTTTCATTCTTTACTAAAAAAAGATCTCTTGGTTGAAAATTTAATTATTTTGTTGAAAATTCAACAATTTTGTTAAAAAGTCATCCTTCTTGGTTGAAAATTTGTCTTTTTGGGTTGAAAATTCAACTACTTTGGTAAAAAAAATCTAGTATTTGATTATGAATGAACTTTTTTGTTAAAAAATTCGTTTCTTTTTTGAATGAAAATTAATTTTTTAACTGGAAATTTTTACTATTCCATTTGCGGTTGAAAATTGAACATTTTTAGTTGAAAATTCAATTATTTGGTTAAAAGTTCATCTATTTTGTTGAAAATGCAATATATTAAATTGAAATATTAGAAATTTAATGGGAGGGCATACAAAAGGTGTGTAGTCCGAAGTTTGGAACATTTTATGCCCTATTTTAAACAAAATTTACAAATAAATTGTTAAAGAAATATTTGTAATTGCTATCATCGAAAAGAATCTCTTACAAAGCGACTTGTTTTCTAATGTTTTGAATTTCTGTTTATAATTCTTGAAAAATAAATCGAAACTTTGTAAAAAAAAAAGGAGGAAAATTGGGCCAAGATTCTCGATTTTAGGTGTTTTAGGGGATTCTTCAAATTTAAGCCGTGATAAAAAGGGAAAAGGGGAAAAAGGGGGAATAGGATAGATCCCTGTATTTTTTTTTTGTCTAAGGTAAAATACAAAATTATTGAAAAAAACATGTATATTATATTCTAAGCCGTGACACCTTCCCCTAGAATTTGAACACTGAAAAAAGATGAACCTCCACAGAGTTTGACCAAGAATTTCTTATAATGGAGAAATCCTAATTCATTTATTTACTCTTTTTAATTCACTTTTTATTTTAGAGACACGATTTTAGAAAAATTTACGAATGAAATTTTAAAGTCTGTAATTTTAAACTCGACTCCATTTCATTTCCTACGAACATTTGTGAAATTCGGGGGTTGAGGTACTTTCTAAGAAGTTGTTATGCAAAGCATGTGAGATCAAGAAGGAAAATTAGAGAAACTTGTAAATAACACGTAGAGAGCCTTAACGTTTCCTTCGCTTCGTCTCATTCGGTATTCACTAAAGCGAGGCCGTCCTACAAAGATAATTTATTACAAGCACAAGACTCGGCCCTCTCTGCCTCAAGAGGCTCAAATAATATGGAAAAGTGCTCTAGTAGTATTAAAAAAGCATAAAAACGCATAGAAACATAACAGCTTGCAAACAAAGATTTTTAAAAAATTTAGTAGTTCAGACAAAGTATAAATTTTACGAATCAACATTATATGAACAGATGAAAATTAATAACGATTGTTCGCTGACAAATTTGGATTATCCTTGATTTTGAATGTTTGAAACATTGGAATCGTTATTTTTTTGGATCGTAAAGTTACACATAAACTTTTTTGTAAATACGTTACAGTGAAAAAATCAGCATAACATCCAATACATTTATAATTTTCATAAATATCGCTGGTCAAGCCCGTTAAGGCCATGCAATACTTACCCGATTCCTACCTTATCGACATTTTTTCGCAACAACTTACGTCCGCATGAATTGAGATATCGAGCTGGCAATTTGGGAAATTAAATAAAAAACACTAAGGCACGTTTGTGCGGTCCTAAATTTTGGGAATTACGAGAAAAATTGTAAAAAAATTTCCACAAAGGATCCGTTCGAAAACTACGTCACGCTATTTTAAACACTTTTTCCACCCACCCCTTCTTCGTCACGGATTATCACACAAAGCTTGAACCCCCCAGGGTGACGTTACAAATACGAACACCCCACCACCCCACCCCTTTTGAGTAAAAATTGTTTCTTCGATTTAATTTGATAAACACATAAAATAAAATACAAAACATGCAAACTTAATATTTTAACAGACTTTACAGTCCAAAATGCTCTCAAAACAGCGGAAATAGGGTGACTTTTCACGAGAACAGGAGAATTTAGAATTTAGAATTTAATCAAAAAGATGAATTCTCAACGAAAAAAGTAATAGATGATATTTTAACCAGAGATAATTTTAATTTTTAATTAAAAACAGTTGAATTCAACTAGAAATAACAAAGAAATTTTTAAAAAATATTTGAATTCTCAACTAAAACAGATTAATTTTTAAACAAACAGTTGAATTTTAAACCAAAAGGGATAAAATTCCAACCAAAAAGACGAATTTTCTACGAAAACAATCGAATTTTCAACCCAAAAAGACAATTTTTCGACAAAACACTTGAATTTTTAAGCCAAAAATATGAATTTTCAACCAAACAGTTGAATTTTCCACGAAAATAATAGAAATTTCAAACCCAAAAAGACGAATTTTCAACAAAACAGTTGAATTTTTAAGCCAGAGACGAATTTTTGGAAAAATAGTTGAATTTTCAATCAAAAAATACGAATTTTCAACAGTGCAGTTGAATTTTGGAAAAGAAAAGATGATTTTTTAACAAAATATTTTAATTTATAAGCCCGAAAATATTAATTTTCAACAAAGAAAGATGAAATTTCAAGCCAAAAAGACGAATTTTTTAGAAGAATAGTTGAACTTTCAATCCAAAAAGACGAATTTTCAACAAAATAAATAAATTTTCAACTAAAGTGACGAATATTTTTTTTAAAAATGACTTTTCAACAAAGAAGTTCAATTTTCAAGCAATTAGTTTAATTTTCAATAAAAAAAAGATTAACTCTCAACGAAAAATATAATAGTTGATATTTCAACCCAGAAAAGATTTTTATGTTAAATCAAAAACAGTCGAATTTAATCAAAAATATGAATTCTCAACGAAAAAAGTATTAGAAGATATTTCAACTAAAGATGATTTTAATTTCAAATTAAAAACAGTTGAATTCAACCGAAAATAACGACGAAATTTCAGCAAAACAATTGAATTTTGAACTAAAACAGATTAATTTTTAAACAAACAGTTGCATTTTTAACTTAAAGAGATAAAATTTCAACCAAAAGAGATGAATTTTGAAACGAAAAAGACGAATTTTCTACAAATAAGTTGAATTTTCAACCAAATAATTTAATTTTCTACGAAAATAAGAGAATTTTCTACCCAAGAAGACGAATTTTTTTAAAGACATTTGAATTTTCAATCCAAAAGGACGAATTTTCAACAAAACAGTTGAATTTTCAACAAAATAATTAAATTTTCGACGAATAGGAATAGGAGAAAGGAGAATGGGGGAAAGAATATGAAGCCTGTCATTAGATGTTTTACTTGTAAGATAAAATCAGAAATTTTAATTTCTCCAGCATTTCAAAAAATTGTCATTTACATTTATATTTTCATGTGTTATGTCGCAATCTGCGTGAACCCCCTCCCCTCTTCGTTACAAATCGTCACAAAACCTGTTAATCCCTCCTCTCTGTGAGTGTGACATGGTCTTTGAACGGCCCCAAATTAATTTTTTTTGTAATCCCAAAAATTTAGGATCCCACAAACGTTCCTTAGTCCCTTTCATTTAATTTTCCAAATTTTCAACTCGATATCTCAATTCGTGTGTACATAAGTTGCAGGGGCGTCGCGAAGTTTTCAAGTATGGGGGGGGGGGG
>JAUMHM010000031.1:65477541-65495152 GCA_032362435.1 Melikaiella ostensackeni
TATACATTTAATTTCTTGAATTTTTCAGGATTATAAAGAAATTTAGGGAAACATTGAATTATTTTAAAAGACATTTAAAAGTTTTATGAGTTTTAAAAAGATTCTAGAATAATGTAAAACATGAAAATATTTTAAACAATTCAAAAATAAAATGTAGATTCTTAAAGATTTCGGAAAAAGAATCTAATAAGAATTTTGCAAGGTTTCATAAGAATAAAAAAAATTTCTTAAGATCCCTTGGACAATTGAAAATGATTTTTCATTTTGTAAAATAAATTTCAAGAGAGAATTGAAAAAGATTGCAAAACATTTCAAATGATTTCCCAAAATGTCAAAAAAGAATGTATAAGATTTTAAAGGAAAATTGTTTAATTTTGGAACATTACAAAATTTTCGAAAAAATTCGAATAAGTTTAAGAGATTTTTAGATGTAGACTTTCGAAGATTAAAAAAAATCTTTTAACGAATTTTGAAAGGTTTCAAGAGAATAAAAATTTGTTTTCAAGATTCCTTGAACAATGTCGAAAAATAATCTGGAAGATTTCAGGAAAACTTCTTTAATTTTTCAGGGTTCCAAACAAATTTAGGGAAACTTTGAATTATTTCAAAAGGTATTTAAAAGTTTTAGAAGCTTTGAAAAGATTCGAGAATAATGTAAAACTTGAAAACATTTCGAACATATTAAAACAGAATGTAGACTTTCAAAGATTTTCTATTTTGAAAAATTAATTTTAAGAGAATATTGAAAAACTTTTCCAAAACTGGCGAAAAATAATCTGGAAGATTTTTAAAAAATTTCTTTAATTTTTCAGGGTTTAAAAAAAATGTAGGGCAACTTTGAATTACTTTGAAAGATATTTAAAACTCTTAGAAGTTTTGGTAAGATTCGAGAATAATATAAAACTTGAAAACATTTCAAACAATTTAAAAATAAAATGTAGATTTTCGAAGATTTTGAAAAAAGAAGTTTTTTAAGAATTTTGCAAGGTTTCAAGAGAATAAATTTTTTTTTTAAGATTTCTAGGAGAAATTGAAATGACTTTTTATTTTGAAAAATGAATTTTAAGAGTAAATTAAAAGAGATTTCAAAATATTTCAAATGATTTCCTAAAATGTCGAAAAAGAATGTAGGAGATTTTCAAGGAAATTTTTTTTATTTTGCAACATTACAAAATTTTCGAAAAAATTCGAATTAGTTTAAGAGATGTTTCGAAGTTTTTGAAAAATTCAAAAATAATTGAAAATTTGGAAACATTTCAAAAAATTTAAAACAAAATGTAGATTTTTGAAGATTTCGAAAAAAAATCCGGAAGATTTTAAGTCAATTTTTTAAATTATGCAGTATTTAAAAAAAAAATTACCAAAAATTTCAAAAATAATATATAAATTGAAAATATTTCGAAAATTTTGATACAAACTAAAGATTTTCGAAGCCAGTTTGAGTAAATTTGAAAGACATTTAAGAATTTATAAAGTTTTGAAGAGATTAAAATCCTGTAAAGCAAACAATTTTTCTTTACAATTTTCTAGATAATTTTTCGACTTATCTGAAATCTTGAAAAATCTTTTTGAATTTTCTAAAGAATCTTAGGAAAATTATATTTACAAAAGCTAAAAAACAAACTGATAATAATACTTATTTCCTCGAATTGCAAGCGACTGCCGTTCAACCTCATTTTCAAGAAGTATAAAATGTTAAATTATAATTTAAGCTTGAATTCAAGTGTTCGAAAACTTTCAACAAATAAATAGTCATTCGAAATTTGTATTTTTTATTAAAAATTATTTTTCCCCTCAAATCGAAAAACTACACGCGCGCTTAGAGCGCGATTAATGATGCTACTTTACTCAAATAATTATACCCTTATTCATTCAAAATTTCGATATCTCAAGAAGAGTAATAATCTTAAGGCTATTTCTTCTTTTCCATTTTATTAAAAAATCTAATAATGAAATCCCATCTTTGAAGTACAATAATTAAATCTTACCGCTTTTGAAGAGTTAGCAATTAAACTCGCAGTCTTTCGATACGTCTTGGTGAGGTAGTGTGCAAATCTTTCGTTTTCCGTTTCTTTAGAGCCTAGCTGCATAAATTCACCCTGCACTAAATCGGTCACCACCTAAAAAACAGACTATATTTAATCTTGATATACCTTTTAATATTCATGCGATATGATGCATTGTAATGCTTAATGTCTTTCAGCTTTTTTAAAGAAAATAACTCAATAGCTCGAATTATTGACAAATGAACAACGAAATTTTGTAATCACCTGACTGAGGGTGAGGGTAACATCATCGTTTCGAAGTCTTGCTATCATCATGGATGCCACAGCCAGGATAAAATCACCAGCCATTGTCACCTGAAAAAATGAAGATAATAGAGCTTAATTATTTTGAAGAAGTAGATAAAACGTAAAGAATTGTTCTGCATACATAGAAATCAAGATTTGCGGTAGCAAATCACCGACAAGTACATAAGGAATAAGCGAACAAAGCGTGATAAATCCATTTTTTGAAAAAATTCAGATGATTGTTTATGTAGGTTTAGAATATCCAGGCTTCGGATACACTTCAGAGATCGAAAGTAGTGTCAATAATGTCACAAATTAAAAAAAATAATGTCATAAAATATTTCGAGTATTAAACTCAATGTATATAAATGGAAATAAGGAATAGAAGGAGATGTGATTTGAACATGAATATTTTTTCATAAAATGAAATTTTTGAAAGCATATTCAATGAAAAATTAGCATAAATTAACTAATAGAAAAATTTATAGGAGTTGTTCTATTCGGACCTTTCGTCATGTAATTCTTTCAGCACTATTTAGAGTGTACACGCATCAAGTGAATAGAATGTGTTTACATCCTTCGTTAGAATCCAGATTCTTTTTCGTACTAAAAAAAGAATCTGTTTTTTTATATTTTTTTAGGTCAGAACTTTTTTTTAGCTTGTTTTGAAATGCAGGTTTTACCAGACTTGCTTCTTTTTGTAGTTGACTCAACTATTTGATTTAATTCAAAGTTTTCTTTATGGTAATCATATATTTGTTCCTTGTTCATCCTCGTTGTAAATTCCTTGTCCATCCTTGGTGTTTATTCCTTGTTCATCCTTGTTCCTTGTTCTTTGTTCAACTTCGTTATTTGTTCCTTGTTCATCCTTATTGCTTGTTTCTTGTTGATCCTTGTTGTTTATTCCTTCTTCATCCTTGTTATTTGTTTCTTGTTCGTCCACGTTGTTTGTTCCTTGTTCATCCTTTTTGTTTGTTCCTCGTTCAATCTTTTTGTTTATTTCTTGTTCATCCTCATTTTTTTCCTCGTGCATCCCTATTGTTTTTTTATTGTTCATTCTTGTTGCTTATTCCTGGTTGATTCTTGTTGTTTGTTTCTTGTTCATACTTGTTGTTTATTCCTTGTTCATGCTCGTTGTTTGTTCCTTGTTCATCCTCTTTGTTTGTTCCTTGTTCATCCTTGTTGTTTGTTCTTTGTTCATCTCTGTTTTCTATTCCTTGTTCCTCCCTGTTGTTTGCTTATCCTTGTTGTCTATTCCTTGTTCAGTCTTGTTGTTTGCTCCTTGTTCATGCTTGTTGTTTATTCCTTGTTCATACTCATTGTTTGTTCCTTTCTTATCCTTTCTGTTTGTTCCTTGTTCATCCTTGTCCTTTGATCCTTGTTTATCCTTGTTGTTCATTCCTTGTTCATCCACGTTGTTTGTTCCTTGTTCATCCTTATTGTTTGTTCCTTGTTTAAGCTTTTTGTTTGTTCCTTGTTCAAGCTTTTTGTTTATTTCTTGTTCATCCACGTTTTTTGTTCCTCGTTCATCCCTGCTGTTTGTTTACTGTTAATTCTTGTTGCTTATTCATGGTTAATTCTTGTTGTTTGTTGATTGTTCATCCTTCGTGTTTATTCCTTGTGCATCCTTGTTGCTCGTTCTTTGTTCAACCTCGTTATTTGTTTCTTGTTCATCCTTGTCGTATATTACTTGTCAATCCTTATTGTTTGTTCCTTGTTTATCCTTGTTGTTTGTTTCTTGTTCATCCTTGTTGTTCATTCCTTGTTCATCCTTGTTCTTTATTCCTTGTTCATCCTCGTTGTTTTTCCTTGTTCATCCCTGTGGTTTGTTTATTGTTCATTCTTGTTGTTTATTTCTTATTGTTCCATCCTTGATGTTTATTTCCTGTTCATCCTTTTTGTTTATTACTTTTTCATCCTTGTTGTGTATGCCTTGTCCATCCTTATTGTTTGTTTCTTGATCATCTTTGTTTTTTTTTCTTGTTTATCCTTGTTGCTTGTTCCTTTTTCATCGTTGTTGCTTTTTCCTTGTTTATCCTTGTTCCTTGTTTATGCTTCTTGATTTTTCCTTGTTCATCCTTGTTGTTTATTCCTTGTTCATCTTAGTTGTTTATTCCTTGTTCATCCTTGTTGTTTGTTCCTTGTTCATCCCTGTTTGTTTATTGTTTATTTTTGTTGCTTATTCCTAGTAGATTTTTGTTGCTTCTTCCTTCTTCATCCTTGTTGTTTATTCCTTGTTCATCCTTGTTGTTTATTTCTTGTCCATCCTTGTTGTTTGTTTCTTGTCCATCCTTGCTGTTTATTCCTTGTTCATCCTTGTTGTTTATTTCTTGTCCATCCTTGTTGTTTGTTTCTTGTCCATCCTTGCTATTTGTTCCTTGTTCATCCTTGTTATTGTTTCTTGTTTATTCTTGTCACTAAATTTTTTGGGAGAATCTTCTCTTGTTTTTGTCTATTGTTTTTGAATCAGAGGATTCAGGTACAGCAACATTCGACGATGTGGGATTGCTTCAACGGATTAGGTCACCAACCGCTTTTCTTGTCTTCGATTTAATTTCTTTAAATGAATTATGGATGTCTATATTCTCGAGCTATTGTTCCTTTTTTAATTTCTCATAAATCCTTTAGACTTAAAGCTTCTTTCTTAGCCTCTTCTATCAAACAATTCGAACTCTTCTCTTTTGAATCTCTTTCCTATCGAATAGCTTTCAATTTATGTTCAAGCTGATTAACCTTCTTATTTTCCACTTTAAACTTCTTCATTTTCTCCTAAATAGTAGCACAATAGTGTCATCCCTAAAAAAAAGTGTCAAATGGTGTCAATGGTGTGGTGAGTCCGAGGCCTAAATATCATCAATTCGAAAATCAAACTTGAGTTAGCGAAAAAATTATTTCTTCTCGTTTTAACATCTATCCATAAAAACAATGTATAAGAACATTAATTTTCGATTACAGCTTCATTAAGTAGATAGGCATAACTTGTTAAACGTGTACTTGAAAAAAAGACGTTTGTAGATTTTTCTACTCACCCCCATAACTCCCATAAAAATGATTTCTCAGATATATTCTTCTGGGAAATTGAACCTCATATTGGTACAAACTCAGGGTGAAAGTGTCGAACAGACTCGACCGGGGGCAGCATATACATGCTTATCCTGCTATGCCCTTTTCATTTATAATTTGTCTAACAGTTTCTTTATTGATGTTCACCAAGTCAGTAATTGCTCGAATGCTCAAGCATCGATTTTTTCGAATAATTTTACTCACTTTTTCAATGTCATCGTCATTTTCAATGTCAATGTCATCGTCGGTTTTCGATGTGCGAGGACGGCCGGGACGCGGAACGTGTTTAATTACTTCCCTCCTCTCCTTATCACCATAAACTTCCTCTAACAAATTATACGTTCCTGTAGCGGATTTTCCAAGTTTCTCAAGAAACTTCACGTTGACGCGCTGTTCTACTTCCATACTCAACATAATTCCGGCGGAGCTTAGGTAGACGGTCAACTTCGAACAATGCTTACTGTCGTACTGAGGGTCGTACAACCCTGAAATTTGGAGGGTTGGGGGAGGGGGACACAGATCAATATCAGACCCTGCTTGTTGTTGCCGAGGCCCCAAACAAACAGCAAAAAAATCAGTCCGCTTATTTAATAGCCACACCTCGTATCCTCAAATACTGAGAAGTGAACTGAAGTGGATTTATCACGTTTAGATCGCTTGCTCCTATTTGTAAATTAAGCCTAGCTAGGGAAACTATAATAATTTTCGAGTATTTCATGTATTTCTGTAAAGAGCGATTTCTTGCCTCTGTCTCTTTGTTAAAGTTCAGAATAACGACATGAGGACGTTTCTCTCCAAGTTTTCTATGTCGAAAAGGAAAAATCGGTAAAAGTAGAGGAGCAAAAGGAAGCGCAAACACATGGTTACGATAGAGAGAATGGAATTTCAATTTACGAGCCTTGGTTGCACTTAACCGACTGGTCATTAAATGCATTGACCGTTAACGAAGTAAATGCACCTATTTGATTCCAATCTAAGTTTCCTTTCACTAAACACTGGACATCCTTTCAACCAAAGTCAGACAGTTGCAGAAACATTGTGTTATACCTACTATACGCGCAGTCGGGGTGCACTTGTTCGATCAACTTGCAGTTTCTAATTTTCACAAACTTTTTTCTTTCTTATCAACATGAATTTTTGAGTGAAATTCATTGATAATATTCAAGAGTTACATAATAGATTAAGGATAGTAATTATGTTCGTGTTAAGAGTATAAAGGAAAGGGAAAATGTGAAAGAAAGAAAAAATTATATAAAAGCAGAATCAAAAGATCCCAACGATCGTGGCGTAAATAAATGTGGTCACGCGATCTCTACTCACGATGAGTTTCGAAAATAATAACTTTTCGTTACTTTAGTGCGTGGTCAAGAAGCGAAATACCGGGATTGCCACAGACCCTTCAAAAAAGTGCCACTGAGGAAAACAGTGAACAAAACCGTTCTAGTAAAATTTTCAACAGAGTGATGACATAGAAGTCTAATTATTATGTAAGAATCTCCTTCAATTATTGTAAAGACTTTTTGTAAATCTCGCTCCTTAAAACAGACAATTTATAACTCTCGGACGATTGTATACAATGTATAATAGGGTGGTCCAAAAATCGCCAAGTTTAAAAAGTCTAATGGGCTCACAAAAAAATGTTTAGGACAATATTAATCTAATTTTTAGTGACACATTCGAATGTGTTGATCAATCCAAAGAAATTGTTTTATCTTATCCAAAAATCTGAAATAATTGAAGCAAATTAATCATTACTTCTATCAGTGAAATATTAGTCAAGCGGAAGAACGTTGTTATTGGTTAAAAGAAATAAAAGATTTGTGTTAAAAAACTAGGTAGTTCATGTAATCTAATGTGATTTTCTATCAAGAAAATATTTCCTTCAAACAAATTGATGTCCATCGACTGAAGAAGAGGATAGTTTTAATTAAAAGATGTGATTCCTCCGCTTCAAAGAAGCGTACCCTAAATTTTAATAAATATTTCTTTGGCAATATAAATGGGTTTTCAATAAGATCAAATATTTATTTGGTCCTAAGATGCAATATATTATTCGGAATAAGCATGCAACAAAATTGACAAAATATAAATTGATTCCAAGAATCAAATGCTTGACTCTAAGGAACGAGATGTTTATTTAAAAACAATGTAATTCATAGAAATAAGGGTAACTTATGATCAAACAAATATTTCATTGGACCAAAAAAATACCAACATTGTTTACAAAATTTAAATAGACGGAATACAAGAATGAGAAAACATAGTAGTATCAGATGAAACAGTAAGACAGATTATCACATTTACTTTTCATCGTAACTATGCTGAAAATTTGTAGCTAACTTATTTGCTTGGGAATAAATTTCTATTATGAAATAACATGCTCTGTCCACCTAGCGGCATTTGTCCTGCACTACTGACTACTGAAAGAATTGTTTATTCAGAATGATTAATTTCTCTTGCATGAACTAAATAAACTTCCTCCCAACGGATTTCATGAACATTTCATTTTTAAAAATTGTGTTTGCGCTGAAATAAATATATTATTGAAACAAATATGCCAAAATGTGAAACTTAAAAAATACGTACTTAACGAATGTAAATGTATTTGTTTCTACAAAGCGTTTCCATCGTATATTTAATTAAACAAAAAACATTCTTTTAATTTATGAAATTATATATTTCCAATAACCGTATTATATTTTAGCATATGATAAATATTTTTTTTTCAATTCCATGAATGATTATTTATCTGGAAAAATATTTCTTTTACTCAAAGGAACTAAATTACTTGATCTACATATGGATAAATTATTTAATTTAAATAAGTCATTGTCATTCCAAAAAATCGATTTCATTGAAATGAGGAAATATTTATTAGATTGTTGAAAAGAGATTCAACGAAGCCAGGTTCTTAGCTTCCAATAAATCATTTCTTTTATTCAATAATTTTTACATTTATTGCAAAGAAATGTCCCTTTCTATTAGAGAAACATCACCAAAGAAATGATTTTTTTTAACGAGGCAGGACTTTTTTGCCTCTAAAAAATATTCACTTAATTAAAATAAACAGATCCTTGGTACAAAGAAAAAAACCATTTCTTTTTGGATCAAGTAAATTTTTTTTAGTGTACAAATTGAGGGATAATAAAAGTCTTCATTGATAGGAGAAAAAGTAAATTATGTAAACAAATGTACCTACACATTTTTTTCTATAAAATAGCATAAAACCACAAAATTTTTCATTAAAAAAAAAGATAATATGATCCTGAACATTTTTTTATGACCACAAAAGCAACGAAGATATTTAGAGTTTAACCTCTGACCTCGATGAGGAAGTGCAAGATTTTATCCGATCGGATTATATTTTTTTCAGGATTTGTTTTTTTTTTAAAAAAGAAACAAGAATTTCCACAGGCCTATCACATTTTTCAAACTTGGTGATTTTTGGACATCCCTAATGTATAGTCTAAACAATTAGGGGACATTACCAAAGCTGCCACAACCTAATTTGCTTGAAAAAAGTTTAAAAAGTGACATATTTAAACAAAAAAAAGGACCAAAAGTGACTAATTTATAATCCGAAAAGTGACTAATGTGTCTTAATAATGTGACTCAATGTTTTTTTGAATTTAAAAAAATCCGAGAAATTCGATGAAATTAATAAGAAATCCAGATGAATTTAAAGAAATTCAGGATAAATTCATAAGAATTCAGAATGAAATCAAAATAATTCAAGTCAAATTCAAAGAGTTTAGGGTGAATTCAAATGAACTGACAAAAATTTAAAAAATCAATAATAATTTCAGTAAAATTAAAGTGAATTCAAGAGAATGCAAGAGACTTTGATGGAATTCATCAAAAATTGAGTGAATTGAATAAAACTTTAAAAATAAAAGCATTTCCATTGAACTGAATAAATTGGGAGTGAACAGCATTCAGGGCGAATTCAACAGAATTTAAGCGAATTGAAAAAAAATCCCCCAAAAAACCAATGAATAAAATAAAATCTGAGTGAATTTAGAAGAATTTAAGGGAACTGGGAAGAATTCGATGAAATTGATAAAAATTCAAGTGAATTGAAAACACTTCAGAAATATTTTTAGTATTCATTGAATTCATTATATTCGGAGTAAATCTAGAAAAATTCAAGCGAATTAAAAAAAATTCGATGAAATGCCTAAGAACTCAAGGCGAGTTCAAAAGACTTAAGGGTGAATACACAAAAACAAAACAAAATAAAAAAAAATTCTTTCAATTGAGTAGAATTGAGTGAATTGACAAGAATTTAAGAAAATTCGAGAGACTTTGATGAAATTCATAAGAATTTGAGAGAATTGAAAAAAAATTCAAATTAAAAAATTTCCATCGAATAGAAAAAATTGGGAGGGAACATTTCCTCATGTGAGTGAATATTTCATCACTTTAATGAAATCGATTTTTCTGAGTGATAATTACTTATCTGAATTAAATAATTTATCAATGTGTGAATCAAATAATTTAGTTTCTTTGCGTAAAAGAAATATTTTTCCCAGATAAATAGTTATTCATGGAATTAAAAGCAATATTTATCAAATGCTAAAATTTGACACGGTTATTGGAAATAAATAATTATATGAATTAGAAGAATATTTTTTAGGGCGAATTCGACAGAATTTAAGTGAAGTGACAAAAAAATCCCCCAAAAAACCAGTGAAAAAAATGAAATCTAAGTGAATTTAGAGAAAATCAAGGGAAATGAGAGGAATCCGATGCTCATTTAATGAGCACTTTGCTTCCTCATTATGATTAATAACAAATGTATTTGATTCCTTATAGAAGGAGCATTGACGGTTATTTTAAATATTCAAAATTATCAATAAAAATGTTTTAAAATATTAGGGGGTGCCCACTATAAAAATACAAAAATAAAACTAGGTGAATCAATTCAAGGAGACTTTTCTATTCTTGCCTCAACTTTGAATTAGGTTAATGAAAACATTTTTACTGTGAAAAACAAATTTTTTAAATATTATAAATGAACATACTTTCCTTAGTTTTCAATAAAATGTATTCCTGTTACAGGTCAATCAATTCATCCAGTATCAAGGGGTCTTTTTTATTCTTACATCAACCTTGAAGTATGTTAATGAAAAAAGTTTTACCACAAAACCGATTTTTAAAATAATATGAATGACTACAACTTCCTTTATTTTCAATAAAATTTAATAATATATAGGTAAATCGATTCGTCTCAAGCCAAGGAATCTTTTATGTTCTTACATCAGCTTTGAATTATGTTAATGAAAGAAGTTTTAATATAAAAAATCCATTTTTAAAATATTACGGAGTGCATAAAAAATGTTATATTAAATATTTTGCAAAATACTCGCATCAGTTTTGAGATATTAGTGGCGAAAATAAGCCCCCAAAATTTCATCAATTTATTTATTAGACATTTATCAACTGATAAACGTTTAATTCAATCATTTTGAAAATATTTAAAATTGTTACGACTACAAAGCTTTCTTTATGAGGAAGCAAAATTCATTAAATTAATTCAATTCGAACTGAATTTAGAAAAATTCAAGGGGATTCAGATAGAATTTAATGAAATGCCTAAAAATTCGAAGTGAGGTTAAAAGATTGAAAGGAGAATTCACAAGAACTATTTAAAAAATTAAAAAATTCTATTGAATTGATTAGAATTGAGTGAATTTAGAAGACGTCAAGTAAATTCAGAAGAATTCAGAGTGAATGTAACAAAATTTAAGAGAATTCCAATTAATTCAAAGCAATGGAGGTTAATTTCCAAATGAATTAAAATGACTTGGGAAAAAATCAAAAGATCCAAAATATTCCGTTGTTTTCAGTAAAATTGGAGTGAATTTAGAAGAATTGAAGGGAATCCAAGAGACTCTGATAAAATTCATAAGATTTTGAATAAATTAAATGAAATTACTTCAACAGAATTCATGTAAATTGAAAAAAAAAACAATAAATAAAATAAAATTTGAGTAAGCTTAGAGGAATTTCAGGGAAATGAGAAGAATCCGATGAAATTGATAAAAGTTCAAGATGAATTTTTAAAAAATTCAAAAATTTATTGAATTCGTTAAATTTGGAGTGACTTTAGAAAAAATTCAAGGAAATTCAAAAAGAATTTGACGAAATGTCAAAGAGTTCAAAATAAGTTTTAAAGATTTTAGGGTGAATTAAAAAAAAAACGAACTAAAATCCATTCAATTGAGTAGAATTGAGTGAATTTGGAAGACTTAAAAAAAAACTGAAAAGATTTTTTAAAAATCCAAGAAAATTCTGAGGAATTAAAATTCAGGATAAATTAATAAAAATTCAGGTTGAATTCCAAATGTATTCAAATAAATTGAAGAAAAATTAAAAACTTAAGGTGAATTTAAAAGCATTCAAAGAAATTCAAGAGAACTCGATGAAATTCATACGAATCCAAGATAAATTTAAAAGAATTCAGGGTGAATTAAAAATAATTCAAGTGAATGGAACAAAATTTTTAAAATCCGAAAAAGTTCCATTGAAATCAGGGAATTTGAAGGGAATTCCAAAGAATTCAAGAAAATTCAGAAATATGTAGACCTGAATTCAGTAGCGGATTGAATAGGTTCTCTTGGGTTCTCTGTTTTAATTTATTAAAAGAAAAGTGCCTAAAGTGATCTTTTCATTTGAAAAAGTGACTCTAGTGACTTTATCATAAAAAAGTGACTAAAAAGGATTTGAGAAAAAAGTGACTAAAAGTAACTCTAGTGACTTTATCTTTAAAAAGTGACTAAAAGTGACGAACGCTGATCCTTAAAAGTATGCTGAATTCGGTGTTATTTTGAGTTGCAACAAATTTGCGACTTAAAAAAAATTGTAGGCACAATCAAAATGTTCATTGTTCAAAACGAGATGAAAAAAATTCACACCAATGGTTTTCAGTGTATGATCGGAGTTTGAAAGCTCCCGATTCGAAATGATGTGATCGGAAACGAATGCAATTTTAAAATTGACTGATTTCGAATTGAAATTAGGTACTATCTATAGAATTAGCTTAACTATTATAAAATTCCTTGATATTTTCAGACGTGCTACTAGCCTTGTTTGGTAAGCGTTTAACAAGGTATTATACTTGAGCAAGAGTTCTTCGTTTAGCGACGCGTTAATGCAGCGTTAATGTTACACAATTGATTAGTGAGTTGCGAGTTGGTGAGATTGTGCATACCCCTCGAGTATTATACATTATACACATATTGTTTGATCATCCCAAGTTACGTACATCTTTTTTACATTTAAATTGCAGTGGATGATGGTTCATTCGCTTTCGTAAACTGCTAACTGAAATTCAAGGACTAACCACAAACTAAAATCTTTTATCTCCAATAATAATAGGTAATACTCAATCGTATTCGCATGAAACAACAGACAATGATCAGTTGTAATTTTTATTCCGCCTCAAAATCAATTGCAATAAACATTTCTTCAACATTTACACAGTTTTTTGCTTGAATATTACATTTACTTATTGTTAGTAAAACTGTTACAACAAGAAATTTTTTTGGGACTTATTAAGTGACTTACTATTGCAAGATAATTTAGCCTTTCTATTAATTTTAGTCTGGAAGTTTGTATACAGCGCAGGTGCAAGCAAAAATGGTGTTTCCTTCTCAACATGTATAACTTGACTATGAAATTTGTTTGAATTAGAAAAACAAAGAATTCAACGATCAAATTTGGACAACAAACTCTTATATGTCTTCAATCAAATAAAAAGAACCAAAATAAAATAAGAGAAACGAAAAAAAGGCAACGTCCAAATCTCCTTCCTTCTTTTTTATTTTTTTAAATCCTAATCAAAAAACAGTTACAAAAATCGACCAAAATTTCAGTGTTCATCCGACACCCTTTTCAAAGCAATAAAAACAAATTTTTCAATAAGTCAAAACCCATGAGCAAACCATGTTGTTCTCTCCATGAGATCTGACTGAGGACATAACAAACCGATTTGCATTCATCAAAGTTATTTATTGATATAAAATTTGTTACATAGATCGATACATTCAATTCGTCTTATCAATTAATCAATTAATGTATTACTTTAGGTTCCTATTTCCAATATGAAAATTTATCCCTTATTTGTTATATTATATGTCCTTTGATCTAATTTTTTATTTTCTATTTGATCAGAACAATTTCTAAATTCTAATCTTTCATATTAAAGTAAAAAAATTTATATAAAAATCTCATTAGTAACTGTCTAGACTAAAACCAAATGTGTGATATACACCCTTATATGTGTATATCCTCTCACTCCAAACACAAATCATGCCGAAAATACGTTATGAATTGCAAATCTCAACAAAAACAGAAACAGTCAAGGAAACCCACTCAATTCAAATTTGATTGAAAATTAAAAGAAAGGAAAGTTCACAAAAATTCATTGTTTTTAAATTTATAGATAACTCTTTGTTTTTCAATGTAAAGCATACCCATAAATTCTCTCTTACTTTCATTACTTTCGTAATGTAAAATTTCAACATTAACCCAATCAAAATGATAAGGGAGCATCCATAAGCCACATGGACAGTCTTTCTTTTTTTTTATATCGTTGTGTCCTTTTTAACTTAAGGCAATTTTATTTTCGTCTTTATTCAAGCAAAATAACGTTTTAAACAAACATAATTTCTATGGTTTTCCATCCTAGAATAAAGAAGTCTTCCAGTCTGTCTTTTGTAAGTTATCTTACAAATTTTGCAAGCTATGTTATAAACACTACCATTTTTTTCCAAATTTATATAAAAGATCTTTACCAAAATTTATTATTGAATCCATTTTGAATGAAATTAAATGGATTTAAAATTTTTTTAACATAAATTGAATAGCTTTTGAAATTTGACTAAAATATAGAAGACAAAAAGTATAAAATGAACTAAATTCTTTTCCTTCTGTTGAATATCTGAAGCTAAACTATTATCTTTCTAGCTTTTAATTTGTTCAATTCTAATTTTAATATGCTCTTCAATCAATTTTTGTGCGTATAGATTCAGGAAAAGAATATTCCTATAATAACATTCAAATCCCTCTGAAAAACAAGATATTTAAGTGGCAAATAAATCAGTGATTTGAGCATGGACTGCCTGCCAGATTTGAAATTAATTTGATCCAATTAATGTCACAAAAAAGTATAAAATTTCAAAGATAATATCTGAGAATATCTAAAATTCGTGCAATCTAGCTAATTGCATCTAATATATAATATTTTGCAACATTGAGTAAGAAAATAAAATTTTATTAAGATTTAGCACATAAGCAAATGATATCCCGGAGAATGCCTGGTTTCATTAGCTACTGTCTACTGAGCAGAACCCATGAATCAGAATTGGTTTTTTTGCCAAGATTTACTTTCAGTTTACTTTTGCAATATCTTCTCAAGTAGACATTTAATATACCTACCAATGCATTAATTAATATTCTGCCATTGTGAAAGTATGCAATTTTTTATGACCACAAGTTGCATCTACAAGAATCTATATGTGTTGCATCAAAATTATCCAAGTTTAATTACGTACTCTGATCAGAGTATTATTTATACACATTATGTATTACTTTGAATGAACAAATTCCAGGATATGGTGCATAGTTTATAGAATATCAATAAGTAACCAATTTCTCGATAAGGGTCTAATTTAATCTACAATGGTGAAGAGCATAGGAAAAAAATGAATGACCCTCACTTTCATTGAGGGACTCGATGAACACAAACATGTAATGATAAACTTGACCACCGTTTCTTAACGACATTGCGTGTTGGACAGAAATGCATACGTGTGATACAGATATAATGCGTACAACCATGTTAAGTATGCACATATCCATGTATACTCATGCACGAAATCGTGCAAGTGAAAGGTAGTACATTCAAACGCTAGGTCAAGTACGTACGCTGTACCCTATACGCTATACGCACAGAGTCATAAACAGGCTCATGTGCAAAATGTTGCAATTCCTGATCTAAATCAAGTGCGAGCTAAATCAAATAATTAGTCATTAATCAAATTTACACACATTATACAAAGTAATCAAATAAATAATAAGATAGTCATAAAACTATACATTTTTTTAATACATATATCTGCTAAACTACTGAAGCATCTTTCAAATGGACAATAGGTATCTAAAAGTCAGCAAAAGCGATTTTTATTCAGGTTCTCAAAAATTTGTTAAACACTCAGGTAATTGTAGCACTAAACTGCATTGCAACACATGCTCAAGAATTTTTTATTTGGTTCTTGTAACGTTCCACGCGAAAACTTCTTAACTTGATCTTATCTCCTCGCATCGTATGAGCTAGAACAAACTTACGACATATCACGTCGCAAATTTTTTATTCGACCCTTGTAGCTAAGTCAACGATAATCTTTTAAGTTACGTTAAAAGACGTGTAACTCTTAACACTTCTATGACTAATCGAAAGGTTTGCGAAATTCAAAATTTTCTTAAGTTTGAGAAAGAAATCTCAAAACTTAAAACCTCTCATCGAACGTTGTAGTTAATTTGGAAATTTTCTCCAATGGAGAAAAGAAATTTTCATCGGTCATACGTTCATACGTTCGATTTGTGGTGTATTTGGTGCAATTTAACCAAGTTATACGTATAATATATAATATAATCTCTCTATATTTTAAAAGGATCTCGTCGCCGCCGCTACCGCTGTGTCAGCAATTCTGAGGAGACCCTCCAGAGCCACCTACAAGGGCCAGCAGAGTCTTCCCCGAGGGCCACATGAGTCTCCAACGAGGGCCTCCAGAGCTTCCCACGAAGGCCTCCAGAACCTCTCGCGAGGGCCTCCTGAGTCTCTCACGAGGGCCTCCAGAGCGTGTCTTTTATATTGGTATCCCCAAATGGCACCTTTTTTCCTACACCCTCAGATACAACCTTTTCCTAATTGGAATTGAGATACCTCCTTTTGTGAACTACCGTTGTGTCAGGAATTGTCCCATACCCTCCATATCCTCTACCACCCAAGCATTCAGGTTCTTACGTGTATCCTCCCAGGGCCTCTTGTCTAAGCCTCCACAAGTATCCCATCAAAGTCCCCAGGCCCTCAAGGTTTAAGATCTAAGGCAAAATCTAAGATTAATGAATGAAAACTTTAATTTGAAAAATAAAAGTAAACAAAAAACAGTAATAAATAAATAAAAGTCTTTAGTCTTTAATTCTCCTTTTCATTGTCATGTACGGGAGGGATGCGTAGGAAGAGTTCCCCTCCTAAGACAGACCCATCTGCATATTTTTGTATGAACATATTATATTCATAAAATACGTACGTGTATTCGCGCTAAGTACCCTTCTAGTTAGTTACCAAATGTTTTTTTTCAACAATACAAGTAAACTAACAAAAGCAGAAACTTTTAACACTTTAAATTACGAATATTTACCTATTTTGGATGTCCTAATTTAATAGTTTGTGGGGATTTGAAACTGTAATTGGTTGTCATTTCATATAGATAATTTTCCAAACTTTAAATCTGTTACGTGCTTTTTATTAATTTTTGTATGGTTTAAAAAAATAATGTAAAAAACGTAGAAGATGCATAATTCCTTAGACGGGGCCCCATTCTGGTAAGAAACTGTTGATGAAAGCGTAACCTGTTTTACTTTTAGAGTAGCAGCTGATTTAGCCGACTAAAGCAGAAATTCAATTTTTTCATCAATACACTAGAGCTCCCATATAAGAGCAGTTCGGGGGTTGCTTCGCAGTGGCCTTGGTCCTAAACCGGTACCGTCGAAACGTAAACAGTCAGGGCCGTCTGAACTTGCTAAACACTGAAAACAAACTGACGCATATGCTGACAGCTGATGGAATTATCCACAGCACGTACTGCCCGCTTTTATCGCTCCGCTACTGGTGGCGACGCTTTGTTGACACTCCCTGCCCGCTGAGAAACTGCGTGGGCCAGCAGTTCCAGGAATTTGTAAAGCGGATGCGCTTATATGGGAGCTCTAGCCTTTAGTGTATATGTAATTTTACAACTTTTTATGAATATTTAGTTTCTTTTACATTTTTTAAACTAGGTTCCTAAGACGGGCCATTTGACATATTATTTGAACATCCCAACAATTCAGCCTTATTATTCGATAGATTATGATCTCTTATGAGATCGTTCAATTCAGCTTGATCGAATAAAATCGGTATTTTTTTCGAACGTTTCGATTCTGGTTCACCCCCTTCAGAATTAAGCCGCTTATTTTCGATTACATCCAAGCTA
>JAUMHM010000031.1:65501644-65513686 GCA_032362435.1 Melikaiella ostensackeni
ATTTTGTTAACTTAACCTAAATGTTTTCTGAAATCAAACAAATGCAGTCAACAACACGATTTTGTTGAATGAAGAAATTTTTTTCTGGGTGTGTGACTTTAGCATGAACTACCTGCCCATTTTGAAATGAATTCGGTAATAGTCTAAAAGTAGCTATTTGTGTCACAAGTGCGTAAACCAGGTTATCACAACGAGTGTGACGTTTGCATCATGAGCCAGAGGCTGGAAGCACGAGTCAGAAGTTAGCTCTGTTGAGTGCGAAGAGCTAAAGGCGAATGCTGCAATTACACAAGTAGCAATTACCTGTACGCACGTGTATCACACGCTATTTTTTTGCAACTACCTCGTAAGTTGCACGCCAAAGACTGCTCCAAAATATCCTGTGTTTTTTAAAATGGCTAGAAGCTTCTACGAAATGATGCGAGATGATGCACCACCCAGCAATTTTAGTCACCGCTACGTTCGTGTAAACAGGTCCGTAATCTCCAGTGGTGGGGATGACTCGCGTTTTGAAGCAAATGCTGTTTCTCTAAGTGGCCACCTTGACCAATGAGATTAGAGCGCCACAATAGGAGGGTATATGGTTTGTTTACATGTTTGACACAATCTCTGTCATTTCTGTTAAAATCTTTTAAAAGGCAGGCAGCATGTTCTATATCACAATTCGACACGCAGCAAGATTTAGGTACTGTACTAATACTCATAATCACTGATCAACATAAAAATTCTTCTCTTTTTACACATCTTCATAAACAATTTCATAAAAAAGAAAAACACAGTTTTTAGGTTAGCTTAAACCCTCTACCCCAAGATCTTCACGCTCTGGGTGGCCACTTAGAGCAACACCATTCGTCTTCAAAAAGCGAGTCATCGCTCCAATGCCCCCACCACCGGAGATTCTGGACCTGTTTGTACTAGCGTGGGCACCGCGTGACCAGTGTTTAAAGTACCTTATCTCGAGACTGCGCATGCGCAGCTTTTTCAGCAGTGCCTAAAGTAAGTCATCTCCAAACTACGCATGCGCGAGAATTATTCACACACAGTCTGTTGAAATAAAGTCCTTTAGGCACGATTTAGAAGCATGAAAATTGCAACTTTAGAGGTGGGTGTTGCAAAAATGAAATTTTGAAGGTCCTGTGTATGTGTGGTGGTCTCAAAATGCAAAGGAGATGATTTGCGAGTCAAGTGCCTGATATCAAGCTAGGAAGTGGTACCATTCACTTTCGGATGCACAAAGAAAGTGCGCGCGACGCGCGAGCATTTCATTCTACATTTAGTCGCGACCGTAATTCACGGAACGTTCGGTTTGATTCGGTTTGGTTCGGTTTGCAATGGTTCGCATGTACGCGAATCACATTAACCTTCTTCCTTCGTCGCATTCCAGACAGACGAGAGTTCGCCATTGTCATTTCTTTTTAGTTTAATTAGGTTTCAGTTTTCAAACAATCAAGATCGACAGTAGACAAGTCAAGAAGTCTCGTTTATGCCAATGCACGGTGAGGCACAACCAATTTCAACCTAAAAGTCTTTGCACTCGCCTGTTTTATGTAGAATGCAACTTTTAGATAATGTGCAATTATTTCTAGCACAAAATGAAAATCATCTCTGGGGTCCTTTTTTTTAAAACCTCCATTTTGTAAAATTATTATTTATTTAATTTGTAAATTCTACGTAGAGAGCGTCATTAGTCCTTAAAAGTTGAATACAAAATTATGATGAAAGAATTTTTTTAACGAACACCTATTGTTCTATGGAGGTAAAAGTGTTGTCCACAACGCCTTTTTAGGAAAAAGCTTAGTTAAACCTTCTTGCACTCGAAGTTCTTTGCACTTTTTAATTAGTTGATAACCCTAGAATATTTCAAGTATAATATCAAAAAAAATATGTGAAGTCCTTTTTTCATAAATCACATTTTTTGAATTTCAAATTCTGCATGCGGGGTGTCATTCTTTGTTAAGAAGTGAGTAAACGGGTAGAGTGGAAGATTTTTGTAAAAAAGAAGACTTGTCTTTTTATGGAGATATTTGTTAATTTTTTCAATTTTTCTTTCATTATTTATAAATAAAAACGTTCTTTATTAATATATTTCTTTAACTGGACTTTCGCTCAACTTTTTCACTCACTTTTCAACGACTAATGACACCCCGTACGCAGAATTTGAAAATTTGAAAGAAAACTCAAAAAATGTCATTTAGGGAAAAAGAACCCCATATATTTTTTTGATATAATACGTGAAATTCTCTAGTGCTACCAACTAATTAGAAAGTGCAAAAAAAATTCGAGTGCAAGAAAGTTTAACTAGGCTTCTTCTTAAAAAGGTCTTGTGGACAACACCTGTACCTCCATAGAACAACAGGTGTTCATTAAAAAAATTACACATACAAAAAAAATAATTTTACAAAATGGAGGTTTTTAAATAAAGAACCAGAGATGATTTTAATTTTGTGCTAAAAATACTTGCACATCATCCACAAGTTACATTCTACAAAAAACCGGCGAGTGCAAAGACTTTTAGGTTGAAATTGGTTGAGGCTTACCATATATGCCAATGCAATGTCCAGCAAGAACTTGAACTCGACACTTGGCCTGCGGAAGTTGGCTCTACCTAACCGGAAATACAAGAAATACATCCAGGGAAATGTGATTTTCCGATTTTCTGATTTAGTGGATTAAGCTGATGTAACAAAACGAAAGGAACAAACTTAGCTCACCTTCTTTTGACTCCAGAGGGCGTTGACGGAAGGTTTCCCGCGGCGAAAGTCCGATTGATCGATCACGTCGTCATGAATGAGGGATGCGCTGTGGATCATCTCAGCTATCATTGCCACCTGTCGCTGCGACGCCAAGAGATCACTACGAGGAAAACGAAAACATTATTGCAAATTACAATCAGCGAAAAGATAGTTCTGATTATATAATTCGAGTTGGGTTTCTCCGGCAAATAAACTTTTAAATAAGGAATATTTATAGCTTTTAATTCTCGGATTTACAATTTATAACTTTACTTTCTCCTAATCTGTATTCTCAGTTGGACTTGAGAGTGGTCAAAATATATCGAGATTCATTCAATTCTTTGAATTATGTCCATCTACATCAATGAAAATGAGTCAAAGGATAAATATAAAATACTTTTTACTTTCACTTTTCTGAAAGAAAGCCGCGGTGGAATCTTCTGTTTTCAACTTCAGTATTCAAACATCCATATTCATAGATCTTAAGAATAATTCTGAATAATAAATCTATACAACCTTTTTAAAAATAAATTCTGAAAGTGGCAAAATATAATAATACTTTTTTTATTATCTCTTATTGTTAATTTGAATCAGTGAAAATTCACTGAAAAAATAGTGAGTAATGACTGGAATTTCAGCAGAAAACTAAAAAAATATATCTCACAAATTCATCGCTGACCGTCAAGTCACATAATTTGAGGACACTGATACAGAGAAAAGGAGAGAAAATATTATGAAACTAGTATGTCTAGTCTATAGAGATTTGTCTTGCAAGGGTATTTATTAACTATCAATTACAGTGAGCTGTCGTGTTTAAGGCTTATGTAAGTATGTGAATGTCCATTCACTAAGAACACATCATCCATTATGAGGTGTAGATAGATATTCAGTAATATCTTCATACCAATCGTAAATTATCAACATCTATGTACCATCATAAAATTGCTACATAGTCCCATTCCTCAACTAGTCCTCCATATAAGCCCAACTTGACACTTGAACATCTCACAATATTGTGACGAGAGATTCTATTCTCCCTTTCACTTTGGTTATTCTCATTTTCTAACAGTCATGAACACGTTCCTTCGTTTTACAAACAACAACAACAAAAGAGAACAAAATAGATGAATGTTTTAACTTTTTTCCGATACTTTCTTTACAATAATAAATTGCACAATTTTTAAAGCTAAAATTTATTGAAGCTGTCCAATTTCGAATGATGAAGGCTTCACATTGTTTGTGATTGTATGATGCCAACTAGAGATGGTACGCTTTTGAACGCTTCATCTTTAAATTTTCCGAAAATTCGACATTTTTTATGTCCTGAAGACAGAAGAAAAGCAAGTGTAAATTTTTCTTCCAGGTAATTTTATATTTTTACCTGTATACGTATGGGTACAATGTTAAACATTACCTTGAGTTCAAGTTTTATACAACTATCATAGCTGAATGAATTTTCAACCAAAAGCAAATGAATGAAGATACGGGACTTTAAAATATTCGGTAATTTTTTTTTTTTAATTCTATGCCTTTGGTTCTATTTGACCGATTTTAATTTTCAGAAGCAAAAATTTTTTGTATTGAAATATAATTAAAATTTTTTTTAAAAACCCCATAAAATTAAAAGTTGACACTTTTTTGAAAAAACTAAAAATTGAAACGCGCAGCTGAAAGAAGCACCTTTCATTTTTTCATTTTTTTAACCAAAGGAAGGTGTAAATGTACTTTATAAGCCCTGCACGACGCAGCGTAAACGCACAACACGATTCAACGATGATAACCAAAATCGTCGATCTGAAGCTTTTTGAAAAAATCAATTTTGAATTTTAAAAAATCGTAATTTCACATTTTCCTCAAAAACTAAATGAAATACGAGAAAAAGTCAAAAGCACGTTTCTTCAAATATATTGGCTACTGTACTAAAAGGTTGGCTGCAAAAGTTTTTGTGAGCACGGTTACTACGGCGCAGTGAAAAAACTTTTTTTTTAATTTCTAATTGGAATGGGGTGGAAAAATTGTTGATTGGGGTCAAAATGACTACCCTAAAGTTACATTTCAACAAAATCCTTCCTCACCCGCATTGATATTATACATGAAAATAACGAACAATCGCACAATCTTCTCATTTTTTATGAGAAAAACAATATTTCTAAGGCCGAAATTCGTATAGAAAAAGTTGTATACTGTAACTAGATGTGCAACTGTATAGTGCATACCCCATCGTAAAAATTCTTATGTTTCCAAAATTAATTTAAAGTTGCAGAAAATGATAAGAACTTAAATTTTCGCTTTTTTCTAACAGGTGTCGCACGTTTCTTGACTTCCTACCCATCAAAAATTTAATATATGTGGCTAGAAATGGCATTTTCTTCAACTAAAATTAATATATATTAGTTATTAGCCTTCACAAAAATAGTTTTTTCATATTTCAAATATACAACATTAAAAAAATCCCGCATTTTTTAAGTTTGAAAGGGAATATGAAAAAATATTTTTGTGATGCTAATAACTAAAATACATTTTGTTCAATCTCGATTCAAGAAACTGCCAGAATACAATCCACAGGATTGTAGGAAATGTACAAAAACTGTCACAATAGCTAGGAAACCAATTCTTTTACATTTTTTGCAATTTTACGGCGCAGAAAATCCCGGCCTGAGAAATATTGTTTTTCTCAAAAAATAATAAGCATTGTGCAATTTTTTGTTATTTTCATGTATAAAATCGATGCGAATGAGAAAGGATTTTTTTAAAATAAAACTTTGAGGGAGTCATTTTCAACCCAATCCACAATTTTTTCACCCCTGCCAATAAGAAATGTACATATTTAACTTTTTCTCGTATCACGCTTAGTCTTCGATGAAAGCGTGAAATTACGATTTTTTAAAATTGGGAATTGATATTTTCAAAAACGGTCAGGTTGACGATTTTGGTTTTCATCAGAACATAGTTGTGAGATATCCGAGAATCAAAATAAGGAAAAAATGTTTAATGTTGGCACCTTTGTGTTGAGATAATTTCAGTCGAATCGTATTGTGCGTTGGTGGTCCCGCGCTTAAACTTACATGACTTATAAAATACATTTACACCACCTTTTTTTAATTAAAAAAATTTAATGGTGCTTCTCTCAGTAGCGCATTATTAATTTTCGGTTTTTTCAAAAAAATACCAATTTTTTATTTTCCATTTTTTTTTTTCATTTCAAATTAGATTTTAATACAAACCATTTTCGCTTTTGGAAACTGAAATTAGTTAAATAGAACCGAAAATATGGACTTTTCAGAAGAAAAGTTTAAAAAATGTCGAAGTTTCGTATCTTTGCCAATCTTTTTAATTTCCGAAAAAATGTATGGAAGGGTTATTTTTCACTACTAGAGGAAACAATCTGCCAAGTTACAGCCAAGTCCCATTCAATGATGAAAAAAAGTGTGATGACATGGAATCCACCCTGGAAAATGGTTTTCTAAGTGAAGAATAAAATTCACTGACAATCTGTGTGAGTATTCACTGAAATTCGAGTAATTCACTAGTTTTTCCGTGAACTTACAGTGATCCGAAATCAAAGAGAATAAAAGAATATATTTCTAATTTGCCGCTTTCATGGATTGGTCATTCTTATGTGATTGATAAAATACTTTTCTTCAACGCCTACATTTGACCAAGTTTCCACATATTACGATGGACAGATGCATAAATTTCCAATTGATATTTGTGCAAGTTTATATGGTTCAAGTTTAAAACCACGGATTCCTCAGGTATCAATTGAAGGCAATGCCCGTACGACTCACTTTCTTTCCTTATGGTAATTGATGGCCCGTGCCATGAGGATCGCTACCATCGGCCGCAAAGCTTTTCCCTGACCGCCAAAGTAGTACGTCGCTATGGTCCTCAGCTCTTCCAATGTCGTATTCTCTTTAAGTTCCTGAAACACAAGATCATCGCGATATTCATTCAAATTTTCCGAATATAATTAAAATTAAAACAAATATACAAGTAAAAATAAAAAATGTAAGGTAACGACATCAATAGTGGACCCCCCTTTAATAGTGAGCCACGTGTGGCTCACTATTGCATAGAAATACTAAATGCAAAAGGAACTATTCAAGTTACCTGTTGCCTGAATTCCTTGATACGTAAGGTTAAGCTCATCAACAAATAGCAAATAATGGCTCTCTATAATCTATAATTTAAGTCACCGTCTCATCAAAGATTCGAGAAAACACTCGAAAAAGCCAGTTTTATTGGTAGCCAATCTATTGAATCCGATTTTGAAAGATTATTTAATGCTGAGCCAGCCTGGCTCACTATTAGAGTTCTCATCGTCATTAGGGAGCCAAAATGTCAAAAATGTGCTACATTAGCGACAAAAATAAATACGAAAAAGAATTATTAGTTGGCGCTATGTTCGAACACTATTCTTCTTTATCGATTTACTCGGATCACTATTGACGCTACGCGTGGCTCAGTAATGATTTTGAGAGGCTCACTGATGACATTTATATACATCTTTCACTTGTAGGAAAAATGATAGGTAAGTCAAAAAGTGTAAAATACGCAGAATATGAATCCAAGTTTTCCCGGGCTGATAGTCTGTTTATATTGAGCGCAATATGTAGTCCTAACCTTAGGTGGCTCACTATTAATGTCGTTACCCTAGTTAGCGAAAGTGTTGAATATAGGTATAACTATATAGTGATTGTCGTGCAGCATATAATTTATTCTAATAGGAATAAAGAAACGAGTGCAAAGTAGGTATACATATAAGTTTCTAATAGAATAATCGAGTTTCTTTTCGATAACGAATGACGATTTGACTGATCGTACGGCCCTGGTACGTGACACGCAACGTTTTACTTATTGCAACAGTTGGAGAAGAAACGATGGAGAATCAGCGTACTTGGAATTCCAGTCGCAGCGCGGGCTGAAAGTCCGCGCTGGAATTCGGCCAAAGTCGAAAGGAACGCCTGCTTTTATAGGTGGACTAATTACAGGTGTCTATTCATTCACGTCGTAACCTTTTCTCACATTTGTTTCCCTTTCCGCACTCGCGTCAGCACTCGTCTCCATATTCAATTACCTCATCGTTTTTCTACTTTTTTTCTCTGATTTCGTCCTTCCCGGGGGCTTGGAACTGGAAAGAGAAATTCTGCTTCCAAACAAGTATTCACAATTAAGTTTCACCGAAATACCTACACATGTATATGCATATGGATTCAATTTACATGATATTCTCAATTGAAAAAGGGATAAAGTATTATATTTTGAACATCCAGGGTTGTCAGAGAGGTCCGGTATCAAAATTCCATGACTTTTCCAGGTTTTCCAGGTCCACTTTTGAAAAAATTACAGTTCTATTCAATTTCAAGACATTCTACTGGCTGCAAACAAATTTACCAACAATTTCAATTAATTATCAATCCAAACCCTGATGTGAAATTTTTTTACGAAAAACTAAAACGTTCTATGAAAACGTCGTGTTTACAGATAATGATAGAAACACAATCTCAATTTTTTAAATAGTTTTTTGGAGAAAATTAGAAATTTCTACAAAGATTTACGAATAATTGCACCATTTTATAAAATTTTACGAAAATATATGTCTGGAAAAACTAAATGTAATTTTTCAACAATTATGAATAGCTACTATGAGTTGTAACATTTTTCAGACACGAAAACAAATGAAGGCATAATGAAAATCTTCATTGTTCTAAATGAGATGCAACAAATTTCACGTCAGTGGTTTTCTGTGTAGGAAAATCTGCAACCCCGTAATTAAGATATAGTTTTTCATCATTTTTAATACACTAGATATACATGAAAATTTGATTGAATCAAACAAATTTTGGCTAATTCAACAAAATATTTGATTGACACAACCAAATTTTCTAGTTGAATCGACCAAATACTCTATCTACTAAAAGCTTTGGTTAAAACAACCAAAAAAATTTGTTTGGGTCAACCAAATATTTTGTTATCCATATAATAACCATATTCTATGGCCGAACCAATCAAAATTCTGTTGATTCAACCAAATCGTCTTCTGAGTGTAGGTTTTTATAGAAAATTAGGAATTTCTACATATAATTATGAATAAATACAATTCTCTACGAATAAATAGGAAGATTTACGACTTCAAAATGAAGGTTTAGTTTTTCATAATAATTTTTAATAGGTTTTGGTAGAAAATTGCGATTTTCCACACAAAATAACGAAAACTTGAAATTTTCAAGAGCTTTGTTTGTAGTTTTTAATAGGTTTTTATGGAAAATTACAAATTTCTGCACAAAATTATGAATAAATTATATTTTCTGAGAAAAAATAGAAAAATCTACGATTCCAATACGAAGGTTTAGTTTTTCATAATTGTTTATAGATTTTTGTAAGAAATCACAAATTTATACAATCCTATTGTAGTCGCTAATGACTACTACAGTCGATGCGACTATAAGTCTTCATTTATTTTTAAAAAAATGGTCTACAATTTTGTATGAAAACGTATTCAGATTTCCTAACTTTAGCGATTTCTCAAAAACGGTGAGATATACGTAAAAAAAATTAAAACTGACAAAATTTTGAAGGTTTTCTAGAGTGGGATGATCCTCATCCACCTCGAACAGTCACAGTATCAATATTTGCAAAATGTTAGACGATGCAAATTTAAAAACAGATCATTTCGCGTTAGAAAAAACGTTTTATGCATTGTGTGCATTAAATAGAATTAAGCGGTGCTATGTGCTTCAACAAATTAATCGTTTAACAAATGCCAAACGAAGATAAACAGTTAAATCGGCCCGTGATGCATCGAGTAAATTCAACTAAAACGAATAAACGTTAAACATAAATAGTCGGTTAAACAATTTATCAGCTGAAGTGCGGAAATGATGAAATATTTTACCATCGCGATAACGATCATTTCCGTACTTCAGATGATTAATTATTTAACCAATTATTTGTTTTTGCCATTTATTCGTTTTAGTTGAATTTATCTGGTTATCGATTGGCTGATTTAACCGTTTTTGTTCGTTTGGAATTTCTTAAACGAATAATTGGTTGAAGCACACAGCTATAGAATTAAGACACACATCAAATTACGCCCAAATCCTTCCTACGAAAAATTAATATGCCATTCTACGGAAAAGTACGAAAATCTAAGATTTTTATTATCGCTTTCTACGAAAAAATTATTCCAAATCCAAAATGCATTAAAAATTCGTAGAAATTTTCATAAAAATTCATAAAAGTTTTCATGCAAATTCATAGAAATTATTTCCACCAGGGAATGTAAAGAGCTTTTCAATAATTAATGAATTCTAAACAATTGTCACTAATATTATTCTTGAAATTCAAAAAACTCTGGAATTATCATCATATTGCTTTTAATAGTAAAAAAAAATTGAAAAAACTTTGAAGTAGGTGAGAATAAAAAAAATCCAGTAATTTTTTTCCAAAATTCCATGACTTCTTCAGGTTTCCCAGAACTTCTTCAGAGTGTCTACCAATTTTCGCCCTTCAAATTTCCGATTATTTTTCGGTTTTTTTCCCGGTTGTAAATATCAAATCTTCTCTTACTAGAAGCACGAATAAAACGCATCTAACATAAGGTTTTGCTATGTATAATTTTATGCATTGTGATGTCTTATTATATTCAAATAATATTTTTGTAATTCATTGTGTCTCAAACTTACAAACAAATATAATACCATTTCGGTGCCTCAATTATCTGTGCAGATTTGGTTAACTTAACAGTTGTTATTTTTCATAAACATATTTTAGGTTAATTATTTTGGTATTATAAGAGGTAAATAAATCTTAAATATAATACAGAAGGTTTCCAAGATTTCAAAGATTTCAGAAAGATTTCAAACATTCCAAAATTTTACAAAGATTCCAAGAGATTGTAAATCACTTCGCAAAGATTTCAAAAGAATTAAAAATAATGATTATTAATAATATATATTATATTACTTATATTATATATTTATTTTTTGAGAAAGATTGCAAATGATCAAATCCCCCTTTTATATATTCTGTGTTAAATGATTTTATAAATATTGAAGAATGATTACAAAAAACTATCTTTAATCTTTCACTATGACAGTTTAATTATAACTACATGGGTGCATAACATAGTTAATGCAAAATTCATTTAGTACTGAAATAAATCATTTTTAAAATAGTTCTTGTAATCGCACTCTTCAATAATTAATCGCTAATACCAAAGAAATTAAAAATTATATCTAAGAATTTTTCCCAATTAGAATACCAAAAATAATTAAGCAAAGATATGTTTATAAGAAATAACAACTGGGATGTTAACTAAACCTACGCAGATAATTAAGAAATCGAATAATCTAATTATATTCATTTTCGCTGACCCTAAAGTACAATTTTCATCAATAATCTTAATCTACAAAATTATTTTAAAATATCAATAATCAATACGTCCTAATTTCTCAATACTTTTTTTATCATATTTATTACATTTCTTTAATTTTTTGATCTTTTTATCACAATTAATAAAAAATATCACATTTTCTAAAACTTTAAATGTGATTCCCGGTTTTATTCCAATTCCCGACTATATCCCGGTTTTCCCAGTTAGTAGCCACCCTGTTTTTCAAAATTCCATGACATTTACAGGTTTTCCAGGTCTTGTAATAACTCTGATATCAATAGATTGATCGATGCTGTTATTGCTAGTATGTGTGCAATATTTGTATATAAAATAAACTAATAAAAATGTTTATTACATATTTATTTTACAAGGATTAATTTTAATTCAATTCAGAATGTTTTTATAATTTTTTCCTAGGATTTTTTATTATTACTGCATAGTGCAAATTGCAATCGATGATCGTACTACGAAGTAAAGATAGTAAAAGTTACATTCTTTCGATGCTTTCTATACGCGTTTAAATGCGTACGCAGCGTGCACGATTGAACGGGCGGCCGTGAGTAAAAGTTTTCGCCCATATGCAGACCGTGAAGCTAAATCCATGGCATGCTTCTATGGCTTTCCTTCGAAAGCGAACGCGCCTTCCACTCCGAGAAACCACATAGTGATCAGTCTTTAACTCTTTACATATAAATATTCATTTCTTACCGCACTGATGCTGGAAAAACTGCAGCTTTGCTTTATTTTATTCTTTAGAATTGTTAGCCACGCACATATCAAAACCTCGTGAAATGGATAGAGAAATTTGGTTTAATCGCCTTTTTCTAAACACTTAAAAATACTTTGCATTATCAAGTTCAACGCACTTTTATGAGCGATTCGTGAAGCTAGATATTTTATGTATACCGGCGGTCT
>JAUMHM010000031.1:65513786-65530514 GCA_032362435.1 Melikaiella ostensackeni
GAGTCCTATAGATAACTATTAATTCGCCTAAACATCATTTGCCAATGGCTATCCGTTTTCGAAAAAATCCACCTTTTTAAAATTCTTCTTTTATAGATTGAAATATTTATTCATTGAATTCTCATGTAAAGTTATGTAAATATGACATTTTTCTACCAGAAAAGACGAATTTTCAACAAAATACAGGAACTTTCAACTAAAAAAGATAAATTTTCAACCAGTGAGATGAATTTTCAACTAAAATGATAAATCTTCAAACAAAAAAATTAATTTTTAACAAAATAATGAATTTTTAGGAAAGTAGTTTAACTTTCAACCAAGTAACTTAATTTTCGACCAAAAGAGTTTCAATCGAGAGAGACTTTTTAATCAAGAAAGAAAAGCAATTTCAACCAAATTGCTGGAGTTTCATCATATTCTGAAAATATGAATTTTTAACAAAAAAGTTCATTTCCAAACAAACAGGTAAAATTTCTACCAAAATAATTGAATTTTCAATCCAAAAAGACGAAATTTCAACAAAACAGTTGAATTTTCATCCCAAAAAGACGAATTTTCAACAAAACAGGTGAATTTAAAAACAAAATAACGAATTTTCAACCAGAAAGTATGACTTTTTAACAAAAGTATTATATTTTCGACAAAAAAATTAAATTCTCGTCTGAAAAATAAAATTTTCAACAAAATAATTGAATTTTCAACAAAATAATTGAATTCTCAACCAAAGAATGAGATTTTTAAGCAAAAGAGATGAGTTTTCAAACCGAACAGACGAAATTTAACAAAAGAGTGGAATTTTCAACCAACAAAGATTTTTCAGTTAAGAAAGGAAAACAATTTCAAACTAACTGTTGAAGTTTCAAGCCAAAAAGATGAATTTTCTACAAATCAATGCAATACTCAACCCGAAAATATGCATTTTCAACAAAAACGGTTCAACTTTCAACCAAAAAGACGAATTTTCAATCAAAAAGTATGAATTTTTATCAAAATTGTTACATTTTTAACAAAGTAATTGAATTCTCGACCAAATAATAAGATTTTAAACCAAAATTGATGAATTTTCGAACCAAAAAGACGAAATTCAACAAAAGTGTGGAATTTTTAACCAAGAAAGATTTTTTAGTCAAGACAGAAAAACAATTTCAACGAAATCATTGAAGTGCGAAGCCAAAAAGGCAAATTTTCTACAAGGCAGTTGAATTTTCACCCTGAAAATAAAAATTTTCAACAAAAAAGTTAATTTCGAATCAAATAGTTGAATTTCAACCAGAATAATTGAATTTTTAACCCAAAAAGACGAATTTTTAACGAAACAGTTGAACTTTCAACCAAAAAGATGAATTTTCAAACAAAAAGGATGACTTTTCAACAAAATTGTTCATTTTTCAACAAAATAAGTCAATTTTCAAGAAAATAATTAAATTCTCAACTAACAAAAAAGGTTCTTAACAATTTCAACCAAAATGTTGAAGTTTTGAGCCAAAACGACGAATTTTCTACGAAGCAATTGCATTTTGAACTCTAGAATATGAACTTTCAACAAAACAAATGAACTTTCAACAAAAAAGACGAATTTTCAACCAAGGAAGACGACTGTTTAACAAAATAATTAGATTCTCAACCAAATAAGATTTTTAACCAAAACAGATAAATTTTTTTGAACCAAAAAGACGAAACTCAACTAAAATGATGAAACATTAAACAAAAAAATGAGTTGTTGACTGTCGAAAATTAAAGAAAAAAACGGCCGCCCGTTTTCGAAAAAATCAACATTTTTAAATCTTTCTTTTTATGGATTTAATGTTTATTTATTAAATTCTCATTTAAAATTATGTAACTGTAACATTTTCAACACTTGTTTTTAATATAAAATTAGATTTTTTTCTTGAATTTTCACAAGTGGAAAAATCAACTATTAAAATTTTTTTTAAATTGAAAATCGAATTTTAAACATTTCGATTTTATATTGAAAACTAGTGTTGAAAATGTTATATTTGAATAATCTTACATGAGAATTGCTTAAATAAACATTTCAGTTCATAAAATTAGAATTGTGAAAAAAGCCGATTTCTCCGATAACGGGTAGTCATTGGCAAACAATCTTTTGAAAAATTATTAGTCGTCCATTAAAATTTCAGTGGGAAATTTATGATTAAAAAAAGTCCCAACCATGATAAAAAATCCCAGCTCTGAACATCTCCTTGTAAGAAGAAAGGAATGATCTGGAGTTTGCGCTTAAAGTTTTTATTCCAAAAATTTGTGTTGAGCATAAGAACGCTGACAAAATAGAAAAATTGAACTAGAAATTAAATAATATCTTCATGGGAAACAGTTTTTTTATAAATTCTATGGGTTGGAATGTTCGTTTTTGATTGATTTCTTTCTTTTTTTGTTTTATATCACCTTACTGAAGAAAGAAGAAAAAAGTTATTTTGCCTTAAAAAATATTTAAAAAGTAAAAAAGTATGGAACTTCTAAGCCTGATATTGATATTTCCATCAATACTGGTTAGATTATTAATGAAAAGGCTTAAGTGTCTGATACTACCCGACTATCCCCTAAATAAAACAAATTTTGGCTGATTCATCAAAATATTTAATTGACCCAAAGAAATTTTTTGGTTGAATTCACGGTGTCCAGCGAAGACCTATAAAATTCCCGTACATTTCCCGTAGAAACTTAATTTATAAATATAAAATATAGAGTTAATAAAAAATAGAGTTAATAATGTACACAAAATAGGTATATATGTATATCGTACAATCAAACCCTCGAGTTCAAATATTATTCTCTCTCTTTTGTTGGCAAATTAAACAAGCTCCTCAAATCTTGAACGATGTTTATGTAATACTCCGCCACGAAAGATAATTCCTGTTTAACAGACCCCTTTTTTTAATCAAAATTTTTTTAATAACACCTCAAAAATGACACGAGATTTTTTTCTAATACATTTGGGGACTTTCTCCTAATAAAAATTTGCTACAGAGAAATTTGATATCTCCAGAAAATAAAAAATGTAAATGCACTAAATTTGTAAAATACTGCGTTGTGTGTTTAAAAAAATTATATTTATCTAACTGAGCTCAAAAAATACTTGGGATATTTCAGGGTTTTACACCTATCACAATACAATAGAAAAAAAGATCAAGTCGCGAGAGTCAAAAACGGAAAGGAAACGTGTTTTCCGCAGTCATTTTGTGGGTTTTAAAATTATATTTTTTCTAGCTAGCTTGAAAAACTATTTCAAATACTTCGCAACTTCTAAGTGACAAAAAAAATCCATAAAAAAAGTGAAGAAGTGGAAAAAAACAGATAAACCCTAAATTGAGCAATTTTAAAATCTGCAATTATATATTGTTCATTCCTTTTTTTCGTTTGTTCTTATCAGTCGAAGCTCCAAGGTAATTGAAAGATTTTTTAAAACTAGCTAGAAAAAAATAACGAGATTTGTTAGATTAAGATTATTCATTTTCTAGTCATATCAAATTTTTTTAGTGAATTTTTATAAATAAAATGTCCTCAATATATCAAAAATGTCTTTTATGGTGCAGTGTATAAAAATTGATCTTTTAGAAGACTGTTCTAGCCTCCCGAAACAATAAAAAATTGACATCTATGAAAATAACTATAAAAATTATGAAACTAATAATTTTCTCAGAAACCACTGAATAAACTTCGTATTTTTTCAATAAATTCATTTTTTTAGTTTCAATTTCTGTTGCCAAAACTTCCCTTTCTTATTGAATCCCTCTGAATCGTTTGAACATTCCAAGCCATTTTGTACATTTGGATAAAAAATTTAGTGAAAATACGGCGATTCAAAAAAAGAAAGTTTCCATCCTGCTCCGTGTATAAGACATAAAAAAATCCCGCTTCAAAAATAAAATCCTGTACATTTCTCACACCAATAACTTTCCCGTACAATTCCCACTTTTTACGCTTTCCCACGCGCTGGGCACCCTGATTGAATCAACTAAATACTCCATCTACCAAAAGATTTGGTTGAAACAACCAAATATTTTGTTGTTCATATAACAACTATATTCTATGATTGAACCAACAAACATTTGGTTTATTCAAACAAACCGTTTTCTGAGTGTGACCTTAAAAAAGAAATGTTGAACTTTAGCTCGTAAACTTTTAAAAGTAATAACAAAATTGATGATGGAAAATTTCAATAAAATGTGAGAGGAAATGAGAGGCATACCTCTCGTATGTCGTTGTACAAGTCCTTGAGGTCGTCATCGAGAAGCCGGTAAGGATCGACCTGATAGTCGGGCAAAGATCCCGGTTGTTGCGTTTGTATAGAACTCATTGCTCTTGCGACGCCAATTCTGCGATTGCGTGAACATGTTTCCTTCTATAACAAAAATAAGTTCATATACTTATTAGCCAAGATCCATTAAGAATCGCACACTATACAAATCCCAAGGTAGTCACTTTTTCATCCAAAAGGGTGTCAACACGTTGCACAATGGAGAAATAGTTGGCAACTACATAACTACACTCTTTTCCAGGGTTGCTACAGAAGTCTGGTTAAAAAACTCCATTACTTTCCCAGGTTTTCTACGTCTATTTTTGAAAAAATTCCAGGTCTACTTCTAAAAAGATACAGTCAATTCTATTCAAACACATTCAGTCATCACAGTACCAACAGGTGACGAATAGGTGACAGAAAAAAATGTTGTATAAGCAGAGTTACCACAGCCTAATTTATTTGAAAAAAGTAAAGAAAGTGAAAAAAGTGACCAACAAGTAACTGAAAGTGACTAATGTACATTAATAATGTGACTAATGTTCATTTGAATTCAAAAAAATTCCAAAAAATTCAAAAAAATTCGATGAAATTCATAAGAAGTCCCGGTGAATTTTAACCAATTTAGGATAAATTGATTAGATATTAAAGCAATTCGAGTTAAATTCAAAAAAATTCATCTTAAATTCAAAAGAATTCAAATGAAATGAAAAAAATCCAAAACATTTCAAAGATTTCAGTAAAATTGGAGTGAATTTAAAAACATTCAAGGGAATTCAAGAGACTTTGATGACATTTATAAGAATTAAAGGTGAGTTAGAAGACTTCAGGGTTAATTAATTAAAACTAAAAAAATCCATTCAAGTGAGTAGAATTAAGTGAATTCAGAAGAATTTAAAAGAATTCAGGGTGAATTCAAAAAAATTTAAGACAATTCCAAAGAATTCAAGGCCAATTCGAAAAAATTCAAGAGAATTTCAAAGAATTAAAAAGAATTCAGGATGAATTAAGAAGAGGTAAGGGTGAATTCTAAATAAAATCAAATGAATTGAAAAAAAAACAAAAATATTCAAGAAATATTCCAGAAAAATTTAGAAGAATTTAGGATAAATTAATGAATTTAAGAGAAATCGACGAAATTCATACGAATTCAAGATGAATTTAAAAGAATTCAGGGTGAATTGAAAAGAATTTGAGGTAATTCTAAACAATTCAAGAAAGTTCAGAAATATGTGTAGATGTAATTTCTCTGTTTTAATTTATTGAAAGAAAAATGACTAAAGTATTTTTTTCATTCAGAAAAGTGACTATACTGAATGACCTTATCGTAAAAAAGTGACTCCCCATGTTAAATCAACTAGAAACTTCTTTTTTAACCGATATCTGAGAAATTTGGAAACCATTTTTTTGGCATTCGAACAAAACTATAGGGTGAGAACAAAAAAATTTAATTTTGAAAAATAAGGGCCACCTTAGTGGCCATTCAAGATTCAGAAATAATTACAACTCATTTTCCGAGTTTTGAAAAAATGTTCCCAATCATTTAAGTTTTAAAATTCAAGCTCTCAAAAGTGAATTTATAATTTGGAGTATCTATTCAAATAAGAACGTCTAATTCAAAAGTAGAAGTCATAAAAATTGAACAATTTTTCTTTCGGGGTCTTCAAACAGAAAAAAATGTCAAATTTTTATCACTGAACATTGAAACACTGAAAACTGTTCAACTTTTAAGACTTTGAATTTGAAATGCATTAATTTATAAATAACTGTAGAGACTTTCAATTGGAAATTGTACAATTTTTAGCAATTTGAAGTTCAAACAAGACGGAATTTTAATGCAAAACATTTCAAGTTTTTCAATTTGAAAATCGTTTGAAATTGAACGCTTTGTATTTAAAATTGTTCCTTGTAATCTGAAATAAAATTTTATTACATCATTTTGAAGGATTCAATTTCACTTGCTACTATAGTTCAAAATTTTGCAATTTATAAAGTATCAAAGTAAAATTATGAAATTTTCAGCATCTTCAATTTGAAATGATTCAACTATGAAGGGTTTTCAATAAAAATTGTACGGTAATATTTAAATTTACATTTTTTCAATTTCAAATGCTCCTAACTTCAAATTGTTCAATGTTAAAAATTTTAATCTAGAATTTTTCGATTTTCATTGTTTGGAAATAATAGTTATTAAAGTATACAAAAACTCTAATTTCTAATTCTGCAACTTTGAACGATTTCAATTCAAAACATCAAGTAATTTTGAATCTTTCAATCTAAAATTATTCAACATCTATTGAGGCTTTCAATTTGAAATAAATTTGCAGAATCTTAAAAGGTTCAATTTCAAAATCTTGAAAATTCAATTTGTTGTTGAATCTTGAAGGCTTTAGACGTAAAATTACTCAATTATTAAACTTTTCAATTTTGAAACTGTGCAATTTTTACTACTTGAATTTTAAATTATTCAATTTGCGAAAATGTGATAAATCTACAGAAGGCTTCAAACAACAATTGTTGAATTTCAAACCCCATAGATATGAAATTATCTAATTTATCATGTTTCAAGCTAAAATGACTGAATTTTGAATTTTATGAGTAAAAATTCTTTAACTATTAAGGCCTTCATTTCTAAAATATATACATTTCATAAATTCAAATTTTATATCTAACAATTTTGTATATATTTCAAATTAAAAACATTAAATTGGAAATCCTTTCAATTTGAACTATATTCTTAACAGGAGGCTAACAATTTAAAAAAACAAACAGAATTGAAAAAGCAACTCGCTATCCGGCTTAGAAATAAACGTTCGAAATTGTAAACTTTCAAATTTTTAACGTTCTGAATTTAACAATTAAAAAACGAGATTTTAAAAGTTGAAATTGCCAAATTGAAGCCTTCAAAATTAAATAATTTTATAATAATTAGTCCTTAAAAGACAACAATTTGAAATTGGAAGTGTTTAAAGCTGTAAGTCTTCCCACTTGGAGTCCTCATTGAACAAGTTCTTCTATTAAAACTATAAGAATTTAAAAAATTCCCGACCAGGAAATAAATTCACTGTCATTTTCCGGCTTTCTCTCGGTCTCAACAAAATTGCAGCTTTTTTCAGCTCACAAGAATTAACTTCCAGGCATTGTAAATTGCCATTTTAATTAAAATTTTAGTTTCTCAGCTGAAAATTTGGAAAGGTAACAAATGTCTAAAATAGGTGAAATAGGCAACAAGTTTTGAAATATGTGACAAAATGTGAATAGGCGACACTCTGTGATGGCTGCACATTTTACTGGTTGCTTACTAATTTACCAACAATTTTTCATAAAATTATTTATTAATGCAAATGTAAAGGACTTTTCAAGAACATTACCGTCAACTCGAGAGAATGGCTACTCCGGGTTGGATCGCTACAATTTAAAAAAAAATCGTCAAAGTCTGAATAATTGTATTTTCAAATTGATCTTGGGCTAAATAAATGACACAATGCTTCCACTTTATCGACCATATTAATAAATGAATATGACTGATTTATGAAAAACTAATAGTTATATATTCATTTATGTATATGGTCCATAAATTGAAGATATTGCGTGATCTATTGAGCTCAAGATCAATTTGAAATTACAATTATTCAGCTATTTAAGATTTATTAAAAATTGTTGTAGCGATTCAATCCTGAGTAGTGATTTGCCCCGGTTGACGGTATTAAATTCTAAACGATTCTCATTAATATTATTATAAAGTTTTTTCAATTCTGGAATTATATTCATATTATTTTCTTTGTAAGAAAATCATATCGTATCAATCGAAGGGTTCACCAAGCGACTTTTTAGTGTACACCAGATTTCAAGATTTAAATACATAATTTCAAAAGATTCAAATAGATTTCAAAGATCTCAAAAGATTTCAAAATATTTCACAAAGATTTCAGTTCCTAAAAGGATTCTTTCTGTTTTCGGCGTTGTAGAAAAATTCTAGTATAAATTCAGCTCTTTCTTTATAAGAAATAGTGCCCCTTGTTACAACGACATTCGAAAACTAACACTTAAAATGATTTTATTATATCAGATAAATCTATTTTAGTTATTAGTTTCTGAATGTCGTTACAGAACTGTAATTTTACATGTCAGACATGTCAATTCAAAAACGAGTAAATAAAACTGATTCATCCTTATTTCCTTCGCGTTTATCTGCTACGAAAACTCCATTTTATTTGTTTTTATTTTATTTGTTCAACTGAAAAATAATTACACAACAGGAGCTGAATCGACGAAAATAACTTGACCTTTACTATGCAAAGGAATCTTAAAAGTAAATGTATTTCGAATCCTAAATAGATTTGTCCACCTAAACTTATTTCCGTGTAACATGACTAAGTCAGATCGAAAACTGTAAAAATAAGGAATTATTTTAGGGATAATTTCAGGTATTCAAATGAGAGTCAGAACAAAACAGTCTTGAGTGATACTAAAATAAGATCACTGGTGGGATCCCAGCGTCATTTGTTTTACATTAAAAAAAGCAGAATGAAGTTATCCTATTCAAAGACAGGACACTCAAAAAACGATACCGTAAAGAAAGAGATCTCCAGTTTTTGTAGTGAATTTCTCATCACATAATTTTGGCGAATTCAAGAAAAGATTTCATAATTTCGTTATGTATCAGAATCGAATAGCTGTGTCAAAACTCATGGCCGAAACACGTCCAATTAATTTAATTGATCACAATCTTATAGATGCGATCCTGCTGATTTGTTCAACTGAATTAGTCATTCTTGAATGAAATACTATTACATCATTTGTATTATAAGTTGCTATTTTTTAAATAATTTTTCAAAAAAGAAAATCATGTGTACGGGAGATACATTTTTCATCACATATTGAAATAATTTATAACAAAATATTCTAATAATAAACTTTATCATTCGAACGTAATAACATGTACTAATATTGCAATTTCTAAATAGTGTAATTATCTATTCGTGGGTTTTAAGGCGATTAAGGTCGGATTCAGGTTTTACTACTGACGCATCATGCCTGACGAAGCGTGACTTGTACTACTTAAGCTTACACTCGCACCGATATATAATGATAGCAACTTTTAAATTATTTCCCTCTTGCTTATTTATTCATTTATTCATTGTTTCTAGCAATTTTACAATTACCAATGAATCTTTTTTGTGCGTAGGAAAAGAAAAAAAGGAAAAGGAAAAATGACAAATCTGACAGAGTGACCTCATATTTTCATTTGAAACTTTCATTTTTGTGTCTAGCTCGTCTAACTGATTGTACAAAACCTGTAATCGATCATTTGTCAATAAGCACGGAAAGTAATTTCATAATATATATGTGACATAAAGCTCACTTTGCTGTGTGTGTGTCGTAATCTAGTGATTCTCGTAATTATCACATGATTTTTCTTTTTCTTTTATCCACAATAATCGAGGCCACAATATTAATGATTGAATTATGGAAAAATGTGGGATACGAAGCGAACCCGCGTAATTGTAGATTATATGTGATTACATACTGTCGATCTGAAAAGGGAATTTCTTCTTGTTGTAATGGTGCAAGAGCTAAATGCATATTCTTTCCAACATGTTTACAATTAATCTTATTATACCCGTCACAATCATTTTGTGCTGCTCCTTAAAATGCCAAGTACAATTATTAGTTATTCAATTTTATTTGATTTAATTGATCATTTGCCATTTATCATTTATTGTATTAGCGACCAGTATTGGTCCATTATTGTGCCAATGGTGACTCTTCTCAACTTCCCAATGACTATATTTTTTAAAAACTGTTTGTTACAAGATTATAAGTGCGATTTAATTAAAACACAAAAAAAACAAATGTTAAAATTGTTACTAGCCCCTATTAATTCAGCAACATTTGTCTAAATTCAAGACACATCTAAAGGAGGGGTATCAGTAAGCACTATTTTTTGGCCCAACGATGATTTCGTCGAACTCTTGTTTTTAACCCGAGAACATTCGAGCATACTTTTAAAACTCACGCATTTTATTTATAATCTTGAAAGAAACTTTTACAGAAAGTATGATAACAGGGGTAAAATGGGGTAAACATAATCCGCTTACTGGCACCCATGGGTGCCAATAAGCCAATAAACAGCGTGTCTACTTAATTTAAGAGTTTATGATCTAAGCATTTGATAAAATCCCTTATTTGTTAATTTTAAGTACTTGTAGTTCATTAAAAAATAGTTGAAAATGCCTATTTGGAATACTACATTTGAATGATTTTCCATCATGATGACGTCCATTATACGGAGCGCACAAGGAAGTGAAATATGCGCAGATAATTTACTGTATTTTTGAATTTGGTAACTTTTAACATAATATTTCATGTGAATATGACTCTAATGTTTTACTTTCTGATGTTATGAATAATCATTTCTAATCAAGCATCCGAAAGACATAGAAAATTATTTAAAATTTCAAGTGGTTGAAGTTCATGCGAATCCGCTTAGGAATAACCTTCCATCGTGCACTTCAAATATTTATTTTATATCATAAAAGCTCTCATCCTTGCAAGTTTTTCCACTATCTAAAATTAAACTGAAAAATATTTAAACCTAATATTGATTTATTTCTTGTAAAAACAGTCCAGTTGAACGTCCTATGCAAGATGCAGTCATTATTTTCCGCGTATTCGCTACTGGGAGATTTTATTTGTGTAGTATATACCGTCCCTGCGCTAAGAACTCTCTAGCAGTATAGATTGTCATTAATTTTTTGAAAATGTTGCGATAACAAGTAACGCAAATAATATGACTATCTCTGATTTTCCTCGTAATTATGAGATTTTAACATCATTGTTGTTGTATATCAAAGTTCCGAAAGGTCATGCAATCAACATCAACTTCATGATTTGCCACAGTACAAAAAACATCAAACGACAAGCATGCCTCTGAATTGTAATATACTTGTTTAAATTGATAAAAGAAAATTGTATCTTTCTCCAAGAATTTTTCATTTATGCAACTTTGCAGAATAAGTTGCTCTGCCATACGAAAAATGACTAATGAGTGGCAGAGGGCGGACCAGTTACGGACGTTATATTTTTCAAATCACTTCCCAATTATAAATCTTTTGCAGCAGTGACACAGCCATTTTAGAATAACCTTGAGTTATTTATTTTAGATTAGATTATTAACCTGCTTTTGATCACAGATAACGACCGCACCCAAGTTAGACTACGCAATTACGGGCACTGACATGAAAAATGACGTGGGCAGTAATTGAAAATATGCATTTAATTTTCCCAATCAAAAAAAGGACATTTTTTTTTTAATTTCCAGTCACGATTTGAAAGGTGCAGATCAATCGTAGCATTCAGTTATTAACATTTGAATTGTTTGTTATTGTTTTGAATGTTTAAGATATATTCAGCTTTTTCGAAGAATAATTAATTATAGGACTCAAAATTATACATTTTGAAAAAATGTCTTACTCGCTCTGTAAGCATAGTAGGGTGAGCCAAAAAAACCCAATGTTTTTCTGTTTGATCACTCACCCCCTAATCTTGTTCCATTTAGTGACGAAATAATTGCCTAATTTTATCAAAATTCAAAGCTCAGGATACACTTTACTTGAACCGTCAAAATATGATTATATGACTTCGAACATAAGATGCAGCAAAAATAAGTCCTGCTTTTTTCTGTGTGTCAAGTAAGTATACACAATGAATTTCGTATAAAATCTTCAACACGTACAATATGATATTTCAACCCCTATAAATGGAAGTTTCTCACGTTTAAGTGTAGTACTTTTGGTAGTATGTTTTGTGTTTCCCGTAAATGAAACAAAATCATGCAATTATTTTTTCACCAAATCGAACAAAATTAGGGGGAGTGTGATGAAAAGAAAAACATTGTTTTTTTATCACCCTAGTGAGTAGGTGCACCTCTTAGGAATTTTAATACTAACAATCTAGGTTTTTGTTATATACTGAGAAATTGGAAATATTCAGTACGTGGGTAAACAAAATTCAAAGATGGAATTGCTTCATTCGATGAGTGCCATATAATTTATTCTTCGATTTATTTACTTCAAAGAATGTACAGAGTACCTACACTGTAGCTTTCAAGTGATATGTAATTTTATGACAAAATAAAATATTCAAATTTTATTTAATCAAAAAAGTGAACAAATCTTTTCTGCTTCAAGAATGCGGAGATAGGAATTTTTATTACATTAGTAAGTGTGATGAAGCACATTTTACCTTAAAATGATGCTTCTCATTAATTCATTCTGCTTTCCTCATCTAACGTGGGAGCAGCGAATTCAGATTTTCAAGACACGTGACCAAGCATCAAACTTTCTCTCATAATTTATTGAGGATTTATAATGCATTAAAGTGTTAAAATACGGAATAAGTTTCGTATTACAACAATTAAAAATTCTATGTTACGGCTTTTTAACATATCACTTAAAAAAAAATAAAGCTTATGTATTCTGATGTTCTATGCATGTATGTATTTTAATGTATTTTAGGCATATCACTTTTGAAAAAATTTTGTAATTCATGTTCTTTAATGTATGTGGTATAGGTATACCTATAACATACTGTAATATATCACAGTAAATCTGAAGGTATCGTTTTTGCTGCAACGGTATTCAATTGATACGAAAATCTGTATCAATATGAAGAAATAAAAGAAAAAAATTTGAACTAAAAAAAAAATTGAAAAAACATAAAGTCAATGAAAGTCATCTAATGCAACTTAAATTGCACAAAAAACCTTTAAATGAAAAAAGTATGTTTAAAAAATTAGTGTAATAGGCTCATTAGAGACAATTAAATAACAAAGGAAAAAAGAGGGAGAAAAAGATTCAACTCTTTTCGTTATTCTTCCTCCGTCTTTTTTATACTACTAGGATCCAATAAGTTTCGGGGTCATTCAGACGTCCTCAACGGGGAAATTTTATAGGAAACTACGGTTGGAAATTTTGGTCTTATGCTTTATATTAATTACAAAATGTAGATATGAAATTAAAATTAATTATCAAGATACTATTTATATTTTTTGTATATGTGTTGATCTTCAATACTTTTTTGGACATAATTTTCTTGTTTATAGGCTTTTTGTCCAATTTCAGTTGCATTAGATGACTTTGTTTGAGTTTTTTTTTTTCAATTTTACGAAACAGAGACATTAAGTCATAGACTTTATTTCTTGGTCGACTCTACGAAAGAATGTTATTCTTGGATCATTTTGGTGCAGTTAAAATTGATACCTTCAGATTTAGTGTGATCTAATGTGTACTATTTTCAAATTATGCTCGTCATTATCAGTACTTTACATAATGTCCTTTTCCAGACATGACTTATTTATTTCTGTATTTATGTAGACTTTTATGCATCTAACAAAAAATCCTTTGGATAAAATCGCGTGACATAAAGTTGCATTAAAATTCATCACGCGCATGCATGAGATATATTATGGCACCTAAAATTTTCCTAGGTATGAATGACAATAAGCATATGGAAACCGCAAAACTGTCGAAAAAGACTCCAAGCCTCAAGGAACATCAGACGCACGTATGAGCATTGAGCATCTGCAAGTTGTAATATGTGGTTAAAGTGGTTACACGAGTTTCTTATTTCCCGAGGCTTCTTTTTCGTAATTATCTTGCGTCTCATGAATGTATATTTTAAGAAAGCGAATATAAGCGCCGCAAATATAAGAGAGGCACACCCTGTCTGACAAAGACGTATAGGGTAACACTAACTATTATATTTTCTCAATTTAGTCGAAAGTTAGTATTTATACAAGAAGTAACAACCATAACGTAAAGTAGTGAAATAGTATCTGCATAATTAAAATTCCTTACACCACTCTGCAGTAGGGCAGAGCGAAAAAATATGTTTGTTCTTTTTAAAGTCAACGCTCTCTAAATTTGAATCAGTGGAATTTCACTAATTACAATAGCCAGAAGTCGGTTACTATGATTCAGTGAAAAAGCACTAAATCAATCAGTTTTTTTAAATCCAATCCTTCATTGGAAATGGATAAAGTATATAACTGAAACTCCTTGGAATTAGGCGATGGAATGAAAATACAATAATCAAGTAACTATATGAACGGGAATATGAATGGAAATTACGCTGCGGCTATCGTTCACATTAATTGGCAAATGTTGATAAAATCCTTCAACATATTTCTCTTTAACATTACAGGTATATGAGAAATAATTTTTATCGGAGCAAATGACGCGACTGGTTGTCTGCACTCGCGAAACGCGACTCGCAGCGCCCACATGCGGCGCCATAACCCACACTGCTCACTGAATCAATCAGTGACATTAAGATCATAGAAGAGTTTATGATTTTGATGTCATTGATTAAAATCAGTGACGATTTTTTCTAAGTCCTTTAATGAGATTCACTGGTTTTTCAGTGGAACAGAAAAATGCCACTGCTTTATCAGTGAAAAATTGAACTATTGATTAAAATCGGGAAAATTGCACTCATTCGAAGTTAGAGAATAGGGAGTCCAAAAGTTATAGTTTGGTATCCGGATCACCCACAAAAAGTGACAGATAAAAAAATATATCTAATGTTCGCGCATCGACAATAAAGCTCAAAATAACGAATAATAGCCAATTTTTTATTATTTTGGAACAAAATCAATTTTCTAATAGATGAAAAAGGTTCTTAAAATTAGTATTTACAACTATAGTTATCCTCTGAAAATTATGCAGCAATGAAAAAATCAATATACATCGTAGATTGTCATTAAGCTTTAAAAAAGGAGGAAAATCTTGTTTTTACTTGATTAAATAATACTTTTCTTATTGGTAACGATTTTTTATGTGTGGAAAGGGTTATAAAAGTTAAAACTTACACCTATAATTATCCTCCAAAATATACACATCAATAAGCAAATTCTTATGCATCGTAAATTGTCAATAAATTAAAATAAATTATATAAAACCATGTTTTTTGACTATTTAAGACTGTTTTCTATTGACTTTTAAGCCCAAAGAGATGAATTTTTAACAAAAAGATCATTTTCAATCAAAAACTTGAATTATCAGAAAAAGGAAAAAATTTCAGCCACAAAGTTGCATTTACAACCAAATAGTTGAATTTTCAACAAAAAAGTTATTTTTAACCAAGAAAGATGAATTTTTGACCAGCAAGAAAGATAACTTTCTTTCTATAAAAAATGAATTTTCAGCCCAAAAAAGACGAATTTTCAACAAAAATGATAATTTTCAACCAAGAAAGATAAACTTTCAACCAAATAATTGAATTTTCAGAAGAACAATATAATTTTCAACTATTTAGTTTAAATGTAACTGTTTGGTAGAACATTATTTTTTTGTAAATTTAACTATCTGGTTGAAATTTCATCTTAGTAGGTTCAAAAATCAACTATTTTGTTGAGAATTCAACAGTCTTCTGAAAAATTCGTCTTCTTAGCTTGAGAATTAAACTGTTTTTGGTTGAAGTTTAATCTTTTTGCTCGAAATTCTTCCTCTTTGAAATTTTTTTGGTTGGAAATGCAGCTGTTTGGTTGAAAATTCATTTTTCTTGTTTAAAAATTATCTTTTTTGATAAAAATTCATCTTTTATGTTAAAAAGTCATCTTTTTTAGTTAAAAATTCATCTTTTTCGATTGAAAATAACTCTTTTCTTGAAAATTAAACTGTTTTTGGTTGAAGTTTAATCTTTTTGCTTGAAATTTCAACTATTTGGTTGTAAATGCAGCTGTTAGGTTGAAGATTATTATTATTTTTTTCAAATATTTGGTTGAAAATTATCTTTTTTGTTGAAAATTTATCTTTTCGTGTTAAAAAGTCAACTGTTTTCTAAAAGATACGACTTTTTAGCATGGAAAATCAAATTTTTTGTTGAATTTTTTTTGGTTAAAAATTTATATTTCTTGGTTAAAAATGCAACTGTTTATAGTTAAAGTTTAATCTTTCTTGTTTGAAAATTCGACCATTTGGTTGGAAATTCGTCTCTTTGCTTGAAAATTCAACAATGTGGTTGTGAAGGCAACTGTGTGGTTGAAAATTATTATTATTTTTTTTTAAATTCATCTTTCTTGGTTGAAAATTATCTTTTTTGTTGAAAATTTGACTTTTTGTGTTGAAAATTCATCTTTTATGGTAAGACAGTCATCTTTTTTGGGTAAAATTCATCTTTTCGGGTTTTAAAGTCAACGAAAAGCCATCTTGAACAGTTAAAAATCATGATTCTATATAATTTGCTTTAACTTAATGACAATTTACGATGTATAAGAATTTTTTTATTGATGTGTAGCTTTCGCAGGATAATCATAGGTGTAATTTTCAAAATTTAGAACCCTTTCCATCCATAAAAAAAATCGTTATCAATAAAGAAGTATCATTTAATAATAGATTTAATGCTTTCATGATGATTCATTATGATGAAAGGAGGTGTTTCGGGTTTCAATCGTGTGCAAAACTACG
>JAUMHM010000031.1:65542817-65558996 GCA_032362435.1 Melikaiella ostensackeni
AGGTCCGGGTTTAGATCCCTGAGCTGATACCTCTGGAAATTTTTCCATGTACTTTTACCGAGGTTCTGATGGTTCGGATTCCACTTTAAACTGCAGGTCCCCCCATCATGCACTTGGCTGCAACTCAGCCCGTGGATATAAACCGGGATAACCCCATGCAGAATATTCAGTTTGGTACGCCAAATGTTGTTTTTATTCTACTAAAATATAAATTTATATATTTTAACAAACAAAAAAATTATTTAAATAATTCTTTGAAGTTATTTTTTAAACACTTGTATTTATAAATTTTCTACTATTTGTACTTGGCGGAATTTTTTCAGACGTAGTGTTTTTGGCGGTATGATTTATTTACAAGTATACTGTGCATTTAATATTGATGAATAAAGTAGAGAGTCTTGAGTGGACAGAAAATGAAAACAGGTTCGAGGTATATTATAACTGGAATGTGCGATTCTTTTGACGTAAGCGAAAGGATTCGCCTGAAGTTTAATGAAAAGCATCGACCTTTGAAGAATTCTGAAATAATATCAGAATAACGTCTACCACCAAGTAAGACGGAGTGAGAAAATCCACTTTCTCCATGAGGTCCGGGCGACCCACATTCTGAATTGACCAACGGCATTCGCTCGTTTGTGGATGCTGTTTGTCCACGGTACGGTGAATGTTCCGTGCTCTTCGCCACCGAATCAAGGTCGCTCTCACGATCTCCCTCTCCCACTCTCGATTCCTTCCTCTTTCAAATCATTTGATGCGACCCGCGACGGTTGAATCGGCGAATTGCACTCCAAAAATCTCAATTTTATATATTTTCTCAATTTACAGATTAACTGAATTCTACTCGATATTAAAAAATTGGATTTTCATTACTCTGTACAATAGGGTGAACCGAAAAAGCAAATTTTTTAAATTTCAAAAATCCACTGGGTCTAAAAGTTTGTGAATGCTACAAACAGTTTATCCTGGAAATTTGAGCTAGATAAAAAAATCCAGCTATCTAAGTTTTCAACAGTGAAGAACGCAAAACTAGTTTTATATCTGATAATTTATTGGAGCACACTGAAAAAAAAATTAATCTAATAAATGCATTTACACTCAAGTCACGATTGAAATTCGCCTCTATATACCACCTTCTTAGAACTTTCGCCAGTCGCATTCGTCGATGAGGGGGTCCTACGGGCCGAGAGAGAGGCGCGTGAGCTCAACGGAGTTCAGCAGTTCCGTAGCCACAAAGCGGGCGGTTCGAACACTCGCGTGCATATTTCGCATTTATTTTCAAATACACGCGGAAAATTCTATTTTCATTCATTAGTCTTCATTATTAAAAAAGGTCCATCCTTTATGATGAAAAAATCTACATTTGTACAAAATACAGTTAATTAATATTATGTATTCCTACTGGAAATGGTTCATGCGGTCCTGACTTTTTGCATAGTAGAAAATTTTGGAAGAGCCTCACGGTCATAGCAGGCCATACCCGAGACTTGAGTTACAGAGAGTTGATTGTACTTGAATCCAATTTCTTAGGATCAAGAAAATATTATTTCACAGGAGTAATTTTTATTTGAACGAGACATGTATTTTTTGTTGATCTAAAGAAATGAATTCTTTGGCTTTATTTTCTTGATTAAAATAAATATTTCGTACATTCAAGAAAATGATTTCCTTGACTCAAAAGGTCAGGACGCATATGAATCAATTAACTTGTCCATACTTTAATCAAGTCTTTAGAATTATTTAAATCAAAGAAATAATGATTTAATTCAAAAGAATATTATTTGAGTTGAAAAGATATTTATTTGACACAAAGAGTTGATGCATTTATACCAATGAAGGATTTCTTTAGATGAATAAAATATTGAGTTTACATACATATTTATTTCTTTAGTTACAGAAAATGTTTCTTTTTGATTAGTGGAATCAAATATTTCGTATTAAATAAGCATTTATTTCAACGAAATAATTCTTTCGTTAAATTAAATATTTATTAATTTGGGAGGAAGAAATGTTTCTTTCAAGGTAGAATACGAAGGAGACTATTGCAAACAAATATTTCTTCCAATCGAGTAAATATTTCATTAAGATAAATGCATATTCTTTGAACTGAAATAAATACACATTTTATTAATGAATGTTGGCGTAATTTGTTTAAATTGAAAACTTCTTTAGAATAAACAAATAATATGTTTTTAAATTAAATATCCATGTATTCGATTTGAAGAAATATTTCTTTGGCACTTATGGTCTAAGTGGGTTATAGGTTTAATACAGCTTCCCATGTTACGGTGGTGTCGTGGTCATCGCTGTATACCTTACACTTGACAAACCCAAGTTCGATTCCTGCTGGAGGTAAATTTTTCATCGAATTTCAGTTTCAGATTCATTAAGATTTTAAATTAAGTGAATTGTTTAAATTGAATATGCATAATAATAACAGTGTTAATTATAATTTAAGCTTAAAGAATCCAGTTGTTCATTTAGGAAAATATGTCCTACAATTGAAGTACGGAACTGCTTTATTGCACTTGCGCATTATGTCAAGTTGCCCGTCTTATGAACACGATTTCCTAAGACAGGCCCCTTTTAAAAATTATAAAAATAATTTTATTTAATGCTCGATATTGATAAATTTTATCCGCAGTATATTGTTTAAACATTAATGCACCTTGACGATGCATTATATGTGCAAAATACAAAATAAAACGTAAAATAAGCGTTAAAAAAAGCCAACTATGAAATGAGTGTTATAAAAAGTAAAATGAAGTAGACATTTATAAAAAGTTGTAAAATTACAAATATTATTTACCATAGAACAAAAATTGATGGATATAAAGCGAACAAGTAACATATTTTTAAGAGTTTCGTGTTGGTGATCTAAAAACAGAAAGAGATTACGTGAATTTAAGAGAGGTTGATTCAGATTTGTTGCAAATTTGAATTTCCGCTTTTGCCGGCTGTGTCAGCTGTTATTCCAAAGGTAAAATAGGCTACGCTTTTACCTGCAGTTTCTAACCAAAACGTGGCCCATCTTAGGAATTGCGTATCTTCTATGTTTTTTACACTATGCTCTTAAACAATATAAAAATAAATAAAAAGCACATAACAGTTTGAAAGCTTAGAAAATTATCTTTATAAAATAACAACTATTCACAGTTTTAAATCCCCACAAACTATTAAATTAGGACTTCTGAAATAGGTAAAAGTTCGTAATTTAAAGGGCTAAAATGATTATTACTTTTTTCTTTTGTTAGGTTACTTGCGCTGTTGAAAAAAGTATGCAGGGGGACCCTTCTTAGGCACCTTTCTCCAATTTAATTCAAAAGACTATATAATTCCAATAACATTGACCAAAAATGTCTAAAATTTACGTTTTTCTTCATTTTGAATACCCTTAAAATTCATGAAAATAGAATTAAATATCTGATGAATAGCACGATTTATTCCAAAATATAACCTTTAAAATAAGACCAACAAACTAAAAGAAGCTTTACTAGTTACTGAGTTATGACCGAAAATATGTACACACGTTTTTTTTAAATGAAAGATTGTTTTTCTCTTTTTTCTGTTTTTTACTTCTCGGGCAACATTCTGATATAAAGGTGTGGATTGTGAAATAGTAGGACTATATTTTACTATAATATATTGTAATCACGCTGTAAAAAGTTTTTTGGGGAATTTTCCCAGAAATCATGGTAATGCAAATTACATCAGAGTTTGGGAATTCCAACAAATTTTGGGAAATTTACCCCAAGATATTTTGGGGAATATTTTACGAAAATATCTCGGAGAATATTTCCTAAAAGTTGGGGAAATTTCTTCAACATATTTTGGGGAACATTTCCTCAAAATTGGGGAAATTTACCCAACTGTCTTGATGGAATTCTCAAAAATGTTATGAAATACTTGCTGGAAGTTAGACAATTCTCTCCAATACTATATCGCGAAAAAATCCCCACTTTTGTGTAATTTTTGTCACCACGATTGTGAATAAATCATACATTAATTTTCCTCTCATAGAAAATGGCTTCTAATTTTTATGTGACATTTTTTCAATTTTTGAAGAAATTCACAAAAATTGAAAAAATTCCCCACATTATTTGGGGTTTACTTAAGTCCCTAACTCTTGGAAAATTAATCCTTTCTCAGCAAAATCCAATTTTTTGGGAAAATATCAATGTAAATGAAAAAAATTCACTTTTTATGGAAATCACTTAACCTTTTAACTTTTAAGGCATATTCCGTTATTTTTCTGAAATATGTCCAATTTGGGGGGGGGGGGGGAATTTCTCAATTCCTTGGGGGAACGTATTTTCAACGTAAAATGTGGAATTTTCTCCAAATTTTCTACAGTGTAAATAAAATAGTCAAATCATTTCAAAATTACAGCTTTGTACTAATTTCACTATTTTGATTGATCAAAATATATTAAAATATAGTCCTACTATTGCATAGTACACACCTTTATGGCAGAAAGTTGTCCGAGAAGTAAAAAAAAATAGAAAAAATCTATTAAATCTTTCATTTTTCTAAAAAAACATGTGTACATATTTTCAGTCATAACTCAGCGGAGAATAAAGCTTTTTTCGTTTGTTGGTCTCAATTCAAATGTTATATTTTGCCAAAAAACGTGTAATTTTATCAGATTTTTAATACTATTTTCATGGATTTTAAGGATGTGTAGAACAAAGAAAATCATAATTTTAGACAATTTTGGTCAGATTTAGTGGAATTATGCAGTCTTTTGCATTAAATTCTTTATTTTTATCATTCAGAATTTGTTGGCAATAATACAGACAACAAATTCTAGGAGGCAAGACTCATCAAAATTTATAAATGAATAAGGTATAAAACAAATTTTGCGCTCTTCACTGTTTAATGAGCTGTTTAAAGAGGTCGACAATTTTTAATTTTCAGAATTTAAACAAATTTTCCTATGGGTTTAAAAATTATGGTTATTTTTCTTATGTACAATTCTTGGTATTAGATGCTAATAAAAAAATTCAAAATATATAACTTTTGTTTAATTTAGAATTTCTTGAAAATGAGTAAAATAGCATTTTTTAAGATTATTCCAACTCTCTTTTTATAAAAATATACAATTTTACCCACTTCTTAGTGGGCTGTGCTTTATCAGTGTATTGAGCTCTTTCTTTTTATATCTGTTCCGATGTTATTATCCTTTAGCTTCGTATTTTTTATTTTATGGGGACCTAGACGTGAAATTTAAACCCGATGTTAATCAAAAAATTGAAGAATGCTGACAATTTTTTCTGACATTATTTTACACAATGAAAACTTATTAGATCAAAGAAAAATTATTGACTTTTTGCATCCACTTGAAATTTGTATATTTTTAAAGCAATCAATACTTTTAAAAACCGCCATTATTGTTTGTTGAGAAAGGTGTAAGCAGCACAATAAATATTTATAATTATAGAAAATGATATGATACGTTTTATAAAGATTTAATAAAAAAAATCAAAACGTTACAAAGGTTTTGACAAGTTTTTTTGCTCTGCCATATGTTTTTCCATTGTGAATAGTAGAAGGAAAAAACGTTGAACTCCCATAACAGTATTTCAGTAGCTTCATATTTTATTTGCGGATTCCTGCATATCTAAGAATAAAAAAAAATGGTCAGCCAATATGATGATTAAAATTTACAAATTTTTTGAAATGACTCAAATCTATGAATAAAGATATCTGTATAATATCCCGTGTGGAAAAATTTCATGGCAGTCTGGTATCAGGTCTGGCCCAGTTCTGCCTTTATCTAGACTGTCTAATCTGGAAGGTCTGATCTGGCCCATGTCCGGGACTAGTCTTACCCATGTCTGACTTTATCTAGACCAGGCTTCGCTAACGAGGGAAAATCGCAACATTTCTACTCACGGAACAGATGTGACGTTTCCACCACTACAACTCCTCACACAGCACGGAGAAGTTCTATCTCACTCTTACAGCTGAGCGAAGAGCCGTAGTGGTGGAGACGCCACACCTGTTGCGTGCGTAAAAATTTTCTGATTTACCTTCGTTGGTGAAGCCTAATCTAGACCATCTAGTCTGAACTAGAAGGTCTAGACAAGAAGGTCTGGTCTGGTCCAGGGCTTCCGCTGATCAGCTATTCCAGAGCAAAAAAAGTTTTAAGTCCGATCAGCAAATTTTTCCTTGACATATTTCATAAAAGTAATAGGGTGTCTAAAATCATAGAAAATAAAAAATGCACACTATCAAAACAAGAATTTTTTCTTATCACCTTAACATTCTGATCTGGGCCAGGTTTGGCGCTGATCAGCTAAATACACTTATAGTGAAAAAAAATTTTTTTTCCAAGTCATTTAAAAAATGAAGTTTCGTCCCAAGCAATTGGTATTTATTGCTCAATCGTTCCCAATCGGATCAATATTATTTTCTTTCACAAGGGACTCCAGCCAGCGACTGACCTAGTAACTGAGACTAGTAGCTGGCTAACCAAAAAAAAATGTTACACTTTTGGCCAAGCCCTCTGGTCAGCTTCAAGACTGAAAACCAGACGGTCTGGTGTGGGCCGGACCAGCGCCAGAAGATTCTCCCACACGGGATTTATTTTTCATCATTAATACGGAGGATCATGAATTCAATTCGTCAGACATTTAAATTTCTGCGTTCAGTTACAATCGCGAAGAGGAAGAACAAGCAATAATGAAATTCTCCAGTCTCATAAAGGTTACCACCACTCAAGACAAGGATTGAGAAAGACAGAAAGATTAACCTGAGACCTGAGCCAAAAGGGGGGTTTTCAGATCCTTTTTACATTCCCCTGAAGTATGTTGAAAAGAGCCTTGGAACGTAGTTTCTATATATAGCATAAAAAAACCCGGAACTACTTTGCCACAAAATATGACAATTGAGAAAGATAAAAGAAGAGCTGGTAAAACGGTAAAAAAGGTAATTTCCCTTTCTTGAAAAATAAAAGCAAAGAGCCGGAATGTAATCTGCGGCTTAAGCATAATTTCCTAATTGTCTAGAGGTTCTGTTTTCTTTAATTTTTGTTAATTAAATGTAAATTGGAAGGTGTATAAAAATGATCAAGGAAAACGTGGTGAGTGTCAATTTAAAGACAAAGTATGTAAATATAAATCAGAGGTATAAAGAAAACGGAGAGTGTTTTGTAGAGATGGGAGTGACAAGAGTCATGACCGTCAGTGACGAGCAGACCTCGGTCATCGTGGTCAATAATTTTGGTCATATTGGTCAAACTCATATTTTGCAGAAAATATAAAGGAAAGTGTTGAAATAAATTTTTTTCATGTTTTTGTAGGATCAGACGAACCTAATTTTAACTATGAGTTGCAGCTACAAATGTGAAGCACATGAATATTCCCCAAATTCTATTTTCCCTAATATTTATTTTACCTCAAATCATTTAACCGAATAGCAATTTGCTATAATTTTTATATTTCCGAATTACCACTTGACATAATTTTTATTTTTCCAAACTATCATTTGTCATAATTTTTATTTTTCTGAATTATCATTTGCCATAATTTTTATTTTACCGAATAAGCACATAACCTAAAATTCATTTAAACGAAACGACATTTGTCATAGTCCCCATGTCATCACCATGTCAAAAATTATGACAAATGATGATTCGGAAAAATAAAAATTATGACAAATGGTAGTTCGAAAAAATAAAAATTATGTTAAATAGTAATTCGGTATCATAAAAATTATGTCAAATTATAATTCGGTAAAATAAAAATTATGCCAAACGATAATTCGGAAATATAAAAATTACGACAAATGATAAAACAGGAAAATGAAAATTAGCGCAAAAATTAATTCGGAAAAATAAAAATGAGGTAAATTGGCCATTAGGATAAAAGAAAATAATAGCAAATTGCTATTCGGTTGAATGATTTTAGGTGAAATAAATATCAGGGAAAATAGAATTTTAGGAATATTCATGCGTCTCTGCGAATGTTTTTTCAATATAATAATTGAAATATATAATTTGATTTGCAACATAACCTCAAAATGTCGATCAGTATATGGCGGAATTTTCAAAAACTGACTGAATAAATCAAAATTGGAAATGCATAAGTGAAAGTTCATTGTAAAAATTATGAAACGAAAATAAATTTGAATTAATTTTTGAGGCATAAAAATCCATTTCAGAAAATACACATAATAAATCGGTAATTATTAGTGAGAAATAATATTTCTTGTGATATTTTTTCAAAACATCATAATATTCTTCTCATAAAAATAAGGGAGCTTGGAAGACATAGTACTAATAATGATTTTTACAAAGTGAACTTAAAATTTTTAGCATTGCCATCTGTCAATATTGTAAACATATAAAAATATTAAATTTCAATTGAATTCATTCTTATGGACATTTATAACGGCTGGCGAAATTAACGTTTGACTGACATAAATTATAAAATTTTATGTTTCATTTTAAAGCAAAAAAGTAACTTATTGTGTTATTTCGTTTTAAAACCAGTAAAAAATCAAGATGTTTATAAAAATGAATTATGTTATAAAAATATCTGTTGAATAGTATAGAAGAATAATTAATATAATATAATATAGAATAGAGAATAAATAAAATACATACTTATGAACGAATAAATACTAACATTCGGAACCCGGTATTTGAAAAAATTAAAATTCCACCAAAAACATCTGCGATACAAAAAAGCTGCTAAGTACAACTACATGAATTTGTGAAATCAAAGTTTTCCAAGTAATTAAGAAAAAAATATTCATAATAAAATAAATTAAGAAACTTTTTCATAAACAACCCTAAAGAAATTTTAAGAATAAATTTTAAAAACCTACTTTAGACATTATAAACATTCTTTAGACATTGTAATAATTCTTTATAAAAAAAGTTTTGAAATATATTTTATTATGAATATTTCTTTCTTAATTACTTGGCCAACTTTAATTTCACAAATTCATGTAGTAATTGACAGATCTTTTGCATCACAGATGTTTTTGGTGGGATCTCATGTTTTCTTGTACATTTTTTTTTAAATCTGAATTTTAATTTTTTACACTAAATACGTAAAATTTTAAAAACTATTCAAGATATCGAAAATTCTTGCAATACGTATCGAGAATCAGTTACTACTAACATCTCGTTAAAATTTTGTACCAATCGGTTATATAGATTAGGATTCAGATTGTAGAGGAGAGCATAGATGAAAAAATTTGATTTTTTTTAACATAAAATATGATCAACTAAAGTTTTAAATAAATAAGCATATCGACATTTTCTAAAATACATATCAACAAAATGTTGCCATAGATTTCTAGGTCAAATTTTAACAGAAAGTTTGCATAAAAAATGCATTATTGTTGAGTTATTGTAAAAAAATTAAACTTTTCACATGTGCTCACCGCTGTAGCCTAATCTATTCAACCGATTTGAATAAAATTTTAATGAGCAGTCTGTAGCAACATGTTCTCTATAAATATTGCAAGAATTTTCGATATCTTGAATCATTTTTAGAATTTTACCATTTTCGTCATCTCCGTATTTTCATTTTCTACACTAAATACGTAAAATTCTGAAAAAATATTCAAGATATCGAAAATTCCAGCAAGATGTACCGAGAATCTGTTGCTACTGACTTCTCGTTAAAATTTGGTACCAATCGGTTCGATAGATGAGGATGTAAAGGTGAACACAGGCTGAAAATTGGTTGTTTTTATGGTGTTTTTTTGTTTGTTTTAATCTCACAGTTCCTAAGGAATTTACATAAAATCACGCCTAAACTTATTTTTTAAGGTTGATTAGTTAGCTACCAAGTTTCATTGAAATCGGTTAAAAATTGCGCCGACAATCCACAGATGGTCCAAAATACATAATTATTCCAGATAAGGATTCTTGGTAGCTTTTTTTTGTACTTGGTGACGATTCGTTACCGCGAATCTTGATTTGAAAATATTTATTCACAACAATATTTACTTAGGAGTAAATAGAGAATAATTAAATGACATGTTCATAATCGTATGAATACTACAATTTGCAATATGGCATTTAAATAAAACATTTATTTACATGGTGTAATTTACAAATTTAAGCAATTTAAGTTGTAGCAGCTTTCCCGCTTCTTTTGCTCCAAGTTGGTCTTGTTTAGGTCAGCAATTTTCACTTAGCATTAGATTTAAAGTTCAAGTTTTTTAGAACGTAAATACTTAAATGTTTTTCACAAGGACGGGAGTTATGGGGTATGAGTGTATTGCTTTTGGATGCAATACAGGCAATGTATTCGCTTCAATTGTTAACAATGTGACTATAAAGGAACTTTTAATTTTCCTTGACTTGATGACATTAAAGACGTGTTAGTCTATTTAATTCAGTATTTCTTGAAAAATCGAATGCGACAATTTGCTTCAGTGAAAATTGCTGACCTAAAGAAAACCAACTTTCTTGGAGCAAAAGAAACGGGCAAAGCTGCTACAGCTTACATTGCTTAAATCCTCAAATCACCCCACGTAAATAAATGTTTTCAAATTTAAATTTTATTTAAATACCGTATTCAAAACTGTAGTATTTATTCGTTTCTAAATATTTATTTGATTTATTCTCTATTTATTCCTAAGTATTTGTTTATTATTTCTCCCGATTATTTGTTCACACAAATAAACTTTTTTATTTTACAACTTTATTGATATTTATTTATTCTTTAAACCCTATTCTTGAGAATGTGAATCATTACAAATATTTAAGATATTTGTAAAAATAGATATTTTTTTTAACATAATTCGTTTTTATAAACATCTTGATTTTTCACTTCTTTTGAAACGTAATAACACAATCAATCATTTTTTTGCTTTAAAATTTTTCATCAGTACTTATTAATTTATTGGAAACTTGAAATGCTAAAAATATTTCCCCGAGAGAAATATACGCAAAAAACGTGTTTTAACAATCAAAATAAATCAAATTTGGGAATACCCCATGCATTTCTATAACTTTAGGCCTAAGTACAGCAAGCACCGCCACTCGGCCGCGGTCAACATACCCGACACTTCCAGTTTTCTGTGCCAGCCGCCTGCTTATAACATATACTTTTGAGGAATAAACTTTTATTGTTATAAAACATAGTTTTATGGCTGAAACATTTTTCAAAACATCGTTATTTCCCATCTCCCATCTCTAGTTTTTTGAGAGCAAAACTGGATTTGGAGAGAAGAAAAACAAAAGATAAATTCGTAGATGAATGCTTATTCAGAAGAAAATCCGACGCAATTCTTAAAGAATTTCTTATTTCATGCATACCTATATTATGAAAATTTTTCAACTGAAAAAGTCTCCACGAAAATGATGAGACTAGGAACGTTAATTAAACAGAGCATCTACTCTATATGTAATGATGGGTCGTGTGAATCGTCCTGTTCTGTAGCATTTAGCAACTGACTGCTACTTCTGAAGTAATTATTATTTATATTTTCTTCCACTGACTTATATTTGTCTTTTGATGACTTTCAATAAGGCTAACAATAAGTAACTATTTAACTTTTTTTCTTAAGTTTGAGAAAGAAATCTCATAACTTAAAACCTCTATTCGAACGTTGTAGTTAATTTGGAAATTTTCCCAATGGAGGAAACAAATTTTCATCGGTCGTACGTTCAAAACATCAGTTTATTCAGATGATGTAAAATGAACCGACGTTTCGGCACCACCTTTGGGGCTTCATTAAGTTATAAAAAATGATTTAATTCTTAACATCGTAATTATTAGATCTATTTATTGATTCTGTCAAATTTTATGTTAAGCATTATGCTTCTCCGAAATGGTTAAGAAGTTGATAGCAAAACCTCTTATACAATAAAAGGCTTACAAACATAAAGAACGTTGCTTGTTTTTTGGAGATCATTATGGCAATTTATAAAACCATCTGAATAAACTGATTTTTTGAACGTCTGGTCGATGAAAATTTCTTTTCACCATTGGAGAAAATTTCCAAAATAAGTAACTATATATGCTTAATTTGTGCTATGTACTTGGAATTCTCTCTGTTTCGTGTATTTGCTGAGTTTAAATATAGAGATATTCCTATACTGTACAATCTTTATACATACATCCTGATACTTTTCTTGGAATCTGATACTTGAGAAAACATTCACTCCAGCCAGACAACTTGCTGGGCTCTAAATACCTTCACCACTGTCTAGTTGGCAGTTGGACAATAATTCATTTCTATAATCAATATTCATTTCTGTATTGAATGTGAAATTAACAAGTGTAAGTTTCGTAGAAGAAGCAAAATTTCAGTGTAGAAATATGCCTTTTCTGGGGAAAACAATCTTTCTCTCTAATAATAAAAATTGTCTTCGGAAATGAAGGCTTCATGTTTCAACATGGAAAGTGTCGTTAAGACTATAAACTTTTACTTTCTTTCTTGAGATACATATATATTCATCGAAACTAATACATATTCGACGAAGGGTAAGTCTCTTCCGTGAGAAAGTGACACATATATGTCTTACTATATAACAACAATTTTATTGTTGATATTAAGTGTACAAAGTTTGCAGACCTTGGTCGGGGAACCTTTGTCTCGTCTCGTTTCTTTACTCAGTGACACAGCGAATCCATAAACAAATTTTTCAGGCTTCTTTCTAATTCGAAATGAATTTTGAAAAGTAATTTGACTTTCTTCAAATGTTAGAAAACGTCAGAGCTATACTAATATGGCCATTCTCAAAATCCTTGAGTGGTCTGCAAATATACAGATAGATTTGACAATTATCTTACATATCCCTCGTGACACTAGTCACACCTTATACAATTTAACACACCCACATTTTAAAAGGAAAATTAACACTTGCCAGTAAAATTCTAATTTTATTTTAGACAGTCTCTATTATTATGGAATTTTCAGTACTAATAGCTTTACAAGTATTACGTATAATTATTATTATTAATAATCAATTTTTTTGAGGCCTATACCGGTTTTTTGATCTTCAAAATTAAATGTTATTAACTGCCGGCATGTTTCGACTTGATATCAAGTCGTTATCAAGGCATTTTAAACTGTTAAAGAATGGTAAGTTAATTTAGAACCAATCTATTCAAATTATTCCATTTTTCAAAATAGAAAAAGGTAATAATCCAAACAATCACACATTTCTAAAAATTGCTAACTTCATAGACATTTTTCGAACAACATTTAAACAAAAACAGATATCTTTTGATAAATTAAGTGAAACATTTATGCATCAATTAAAAGAAATCTTAATGGTCTTCATGGGCAACCCTGCAGATTGGAACAAATCTTGAGCTTAGTGTCACTGTTTTAAAATTTCTATTAAGATCGAAATGAAATCTACTTTCTTAACTCTTAAAACAGAATGCAAAAAGGCTCACAAATCAAAAATAGACTTCTAACTACCTCCTTTCCAGCTCATTAGAGACAAATGTACAATAAATGTGCAACAAAATGAAAAAAGATATAAGAGTATAAGACGATACACATTGATTTAACTATATTTAGTCTAGATTTATAATGCCATTTTCATTAACCTTATATGGAAAAGGAAAACCGCTGAAAATTATTAGAGACTTGTTGCTATATCATATTGCTGTAGAAATTTTTTAAAAGACTTTAGTTGAAACCACTGCGGATGTAATTAAAAAGACATTATAGGTGTAATCGAAAATACATTAAAGATAACAATTTTGTTATCGAGATAACCTCATGAATATGATATCATCTCAATGGCTTCAGCTAAATTCTTTTTAAAAATGTCTACAGCAATATGACTTAGCAACAAGTCTCTGATAATTGAGTAAGCGGATATAAACGCATGAGTCCATTTTTCGTTCTTCAAAAAATGTAGGCAAATTTTGCATCTCAGAAACAACTTTATGAAATTTTAAAAAAGTTAATGTGCTCCAAAACAATTTTAGTTCCTTTCAATCAAATTAAAATTTTTAAAATTTCATAAAGTTGTTTCGGAGATGCAAAGTTTGACTACATTTCTTCAAAAACGAAAAATGGACTTATGCATTTCTGGCCGTTTACTCCTCAATTTTCATCGGTCTTCTTTTTCCATATAAGGTGAATAAAAATTCAGTGTTTGACATGTTACCAGACAAAAGTAACGCGTTAACGCTACCGTTACATTCTAGAAATTTGTAACGCGTTTACCATTACCGTTACTGAAATAAATAACCCTTTACTTTACCGTTAGTTTTTTCATTTCATTTTTAATACATCATTTTAAAGTCCCAAAATCTTTAGATAGTTTGTTTTTGAATTGAATGTTTTAAAAATTAATAATTATATTTCAATTGACGTAATTTGGTAAAGAATTTTACCCTAATCATCTGCAAACTCTTCTAAGTTTACACTATTATTACTTTTAAACCGCACATACTTTACATAGAATTTCTTTTTTTTTTTAATGAAACTAGTTTTCCAAAAAGTCCACCACCAAAACGCATTATTTTTACAATATGAATGGATCCTGCTATGCAGAAACAAAAAATAAATATTGTACCTTGTCTTTGAACAAGAGTAAAGTACACATAATTTTTTATTACTTTTTTATTTCTCATTAAACGAATTCCTTTGTCGAAACCAGAGCATCCCATGTATGAGATATAAAATCCCATATAAAAGTCCCAGTTACCTATAGGATTTAAAAAAATTTGACGTATGAGAGGAAGAAAATTATATGGAATTTTTCTGTGTAGTTTTTTTCGACTGCAAATAAACAGAATAAAAATCGAAACAATGATATGGAAGTACTAACTAAGCTTTGTAAATATCTATTTCAAATATAAATAAAAGAAGTAAAAAATGATTGGATTGAGACTTATTCAAATAATGATAATTTTTAGCAAATTCTTTTTTTAATCTAATATTCTTTTTAATTAAATAATCCGAAAGTAAAAAATGTCAATTCTAATTGGAAGCAGAAGATATTCACCGATTTTCAAATATTTGGAGTGTTTTCCTTCTTGTGCAAAAGAACGTTTCCACAATATTAGAATTTGTTAGTACAAGATTTATTTATTTTTTTTAATTCCACGCCCATTTTCATGAGGAAAAAAATGTTTAGTTGGGATTCCAACAATAGTACAAATACCATTTACAAATTTCATATAGTATGGCACAGTAACGTACGTTAATTACATTACCGTTACCTGAAAATTATAATGCGTCAACCATACCGTTACTTCTTAAAATAAGTAACACGTTACCGTTACTAAAAAAATGTAACTTTTCCCATAACGAGTTACTGTTAAACACTGTAAAAATTATATTATACGTCTAGACTGAACATACTTAAATGAATCTGTATAGCCAATTATATTCTTTTACAGTTTGAAATGCCTTGATAAGGACTTGATATCAAGTCGAAACATCGCGGTAGTTAATAAAATTTAATTTTGAACATCAAAAAACCCGGTATAGGCCTCAACAAAATGTATTATATCTTATATACCGAAAACACCCATTTCTTATTATTAATACTAACCATATTTTTCTCTTTATTTTGTACTTTAAAAACGATGAAATAGATAAAAAATGTTTGACAGTTTTGACGTTATGTTGACATGGGTAAGTTTGAAATGGATCACGGGGGTTGGAAAAGAGGCTGTGGGTTGTAAAAGGGATCTGAGGGAGTGCGAAAAGCATCAGATTGTATTACCCAATAATTCAGACGGAACATTTCGTAATACTAAACATTAAATTATTTTTAAATTCTCATTTTTCGAGAGAACAAAGTCCAGAGTCCTCCTAGGATTAAAAATAGCATGAGCGATTATGAAATGAGTAGGTCATTAATTAAGTTTTTATTACATAGAAATAGGCGCAAGATGCAGCAGGTTCACTGAAGAGGAATTTCTAAGGCAATAACAGGTGGCCTATGGTATTTTTTAACGATAAACCAGATATAAAGCGACTCATGGACTTAAAGACTGACAGCAAAGAACACGATTGGACATGATGCGTTCAACTTTTACTACAACTCTCATTTGGATATCGAGGACACACCGATGCGATACGATACGATGCGATTCGATGTATAATGCTGGCGTCGTATACATACGTACAGGAGAAACGCGCTTACCATTCTAGCGATGATGCGAAAAATAGACTTTGTCAGTGCGGATAATCACCCTACTCATTATACCTGAAAACGTCTTTTTCATCAAGCAT
>JAUMHM010000031.1:65568448-65581626 GCA_032362435.1 Melikaiella ostensackeni
ATCAAGCATTCCCTTTTCAGCTAACTCACTTCTTGCAGTTTCCTCTTTCTAGAACCTGCAGACGTTCTTGGATGAAATTCGCTTTTTTTTTTTTATTCAAATGGAGAGCTTTGTTTAGAGGATGTGGTTGGGATAAAGAGTATGGATCTTCCTATGGCTTTATCAGTCAGCTTGGGTGCTTATGTGTGAATCGTGATGTACGATGGCTCGGTGAACCTCTTTCCCTAAGGTGATTGCTAGACAAATTGATCAGCGACCCGTGTCGGAGCGGTGTTGTGGAAAGAGTATGTCGTTTGAATGAGCAACACGCGACTTCTAGATTAATCTAAAATCGATCCCTTCTCCTTCACATCCCTTACTTACCCTTGCCATATAAATAATGGTATAATAGTAATGACTCACTACCGTCAACCGAAGTAACGCTGGAGCAAAATGGGTGTTTTTTCGTGTTTCGCGCATTGCCATAAGTCTAATATGGCACGAAAAATGTTTTGAACTATTGTAGGATCTTCTAGAGTACCTAAATTTTAAGAACATATATTAAATTTCATTAAGGAAGAAAAATTTTCCTTTATGTTATAAATGCTCAAAATTATCTCAAAATGATTTAACAATCCGTAGTAATTCTAGGTCACGCACTATTTACTGCTGATTATTACTGTAAAAAAAATTTTCCCGGTTTCAACCTATATGGAAATATTTCGTTACGTATCTTGAAGTAATTCTCAGAAAAATTTGTAACAATTCATTTATTGGTGGAGTCCATCTCAAGTGATCACAAGAATTTTTGTGTTGGAATGAGATTTGGCTGTATCTCGGTGTATTGAATCCTTTGGTAGTGAAGAAAAACCCCAGCAAATATTTTTTGAAAATTTGAAAAAATGGCGGAGATATGGGACTTTGAAATTTTCTGTACCTTTTTCTTAAAAAATCCGTATCTTTGGTTCTAATTAACCGATAAAACTTTTTAAGGTCTGACATTTTTTGTAATAAGATGTGCTTTCAGAAGCAAAAATATCTCAAAAGGAAGGAAAATTTCGGACTTTCTTTTGAAACCCCAAAAAACAAGAATCACTTTTTAAAAATACGTCATTTTTTTCTCACATGAAAGTCTAAATGTGTTTTGCAAATTCTGAACGTTTCATAGTGGGACAGTCAACTCCAGAAAAAAATTCGCAACCAACGTCCGGCACGATGAAATGTGCACAACAGGTCAATTCAAAACAGCGGATCCAATATGTCGACAAAGATCTTTTTTAAATTATCCGATTTATATCCAACTCATTTTGTTGATGTTTTCTTAATGAAAATAACTCAAATATTGCATACAATTTCCAAATTCAAAATGGCACACAGTGAGCCAAAAAGCACTTTTTTTTGGACAAAAATCACTCGACGGTTCAATTTTCTACGGATTTGGATGTATTTTTTTTAAATTGGCCGTAAGGCTTCCAGGTACAGCATGTTATAGCCAGTTTTTAATTTTTCCAAAGCAACATTTTTCATTTAATAACAAATAAATTTTTTTTTTCAACTTTTCATGTGTGCCGCTGCTCTAAAGATTCTCAAATTCAATTGAACAGGCCTCAAATCAGTATAAGAACTGCACAGAAATAATTTATATAATGTTATAAACAAATTAATGAACAAGTGTCATTTTTCCATAATTTGCAATGATTAGTTGTTAAAATTTATATTTTTGCATAAAATATGAGAGAAATAATTGTCCGATTACGATTAGTTAAAAATAGTTGCTCTTTTCTTATTATTTAAAAATGTTTGTAAATAAATACACATTCTGACAATGTCTGAATGAGTAGATCCAAGTTTTTTCGCAGAATAAAGTAAAAATGTCTTTCCGATGACGCCTTGTTGTCATATTTTGTATTTTGACCAAGTTTTTTAATTATTTAAACAATTTATATGAACAAATGCACATTTCAATCTTTTTTTCATGAATGGTCTTATTTTTTTAAGTAATCAACTAAAATTGTCTTACCAATAACTTCTTGTTGTTATATACATCTAATTACATAACAGCAAATGTTAATTATTATAAAAAAATCTTTTTACCGAAAAATTCAAATTTTGACAATTTTTATACGTATTTTGTTTGTAACAATTATAAATATTAATTTCTACAAAGTTTTTTGAGGTTTGGTAGGTCTTTTTAAGACCAGAAAGTTTGCTGATGGACCTTTCATCGTATTTTGCGTTGTTTGAATATAAATTTGAATTTTGTTATTTTTGTATGACATTTTCCACGGTTAAAATATGAATTACCCGCCCTATGAGAAAAGAATTAAAGGCAATATTTTTTTTATCAACAAATCAACCCTATACGAAATCCAGGTATCCAAAATTATAGTATAACTTTGAAATTTAGTAATTACAATAAAAGATTGTAATAACGTTATAATGACTTCAATATCGGTATAATTAGATTAGTATTTTGATTTTTTTTCCCATCATCCTGTGGAAGAATATCCATAAAATCTCAGCTTTTTCACAATTTTTAAAATTATCACTACCCCCCAAATCATTTAACCTTTTTTAAGTTTATCGGAATTTACTGCGATCGTAATCGTCCCAAAAAATGTTCAAGTTATTTTCTAAATTTAAGCGCTTACAGTTGCAAAATTATTAAAATTTGAAGTCCAGAAAAGTGAAATTTTATTTCAAGCTTTTTAATTTTAATAGCAAACATAAAAAATTTAAGGTTTTTTAAATTGATTATTCAAAGTTAATCAATTTCAAAGCAGTCAAAATTGAATAATCTCAAATGGTAAACGTTAAAAATTGAAAAATTCAATTTTGGAAGAGTCATTGTTAAAAGTTCTACATATTAAAAACTTTACAATTGTATATGAAATAATTATAAAAGGAATACTTTCCAATTATGACCAAAGTACTAGAAGAATTTAAAAAATAAATTTTTCAAATGGAAAAACTGAACAATCTTAAACTTGAAAAGTTAAAAAGTAACCAAGAACAAATTTTAAAGCCTAAAAATGATATAATATTTAATATCAGCTTTTAATGAGAAATAATTTTAATTTGAAAGCGATTAATATTTTAAAAACTTAAATTTTCAGCGCATAAAATGAAAACATTGGAAATCGTAAACACTAAATTTTTAAAATAAACTTATAAAAATGAAAAAACCGAACAATCTCAAATTTGAAATGTTAAAAAGTGATCAATAACAAATTTTGAAGCCTAAAAATGATACAATTTTAAATTTCAGCTTTTAAAGAGAAACAATTTTAATTTGAAAGCGATTAATACTAAAAAATTTCAAAATTTGATCCCATTAAATTATAACAATGGAAATCGCACACAATTTCGTTTAAAAAAAATTGAAAAATTGAATTTTTGAAAACAGCACAATTTTACTTACATAGAGGCCTTCAGAATACAACAATTATATTTACATTTACATTAAAATTTGATATTGAAAGAATAAAAACTTTATGCCTTAGAATTGACAGAAAAATGATGAAGCCCGAAAAGTGAGTAATTATTAATTATAATTTTATAAGCTTTCAAAATTAAACAGTTTTAAATAAAAAAATAAATAAAAAATTCAACGATTTCTAATTGAAACCGCACAAAATTGATCAATAGAATAAAAACCGTTAACATGTAGCTCTTCTTGAATATTATGAGTTATAAAATTAAAAAACTAAAACATCTCTAGCCGATAAAAATGAAATATACTTGTAAATTTAAAGCATTTCTAATTTATCAAATCCAAATTTTCAGTATTTGCAATTGTACAATTTGAATATGAAGATTATTTGAATTTAATATGAAGAGTATTTAAAACTGAAATCATTTGATATACAACAATATTTTCTGAAAATTTATTTCTGAAAATGCGTACAAAATGAAACTACTCTAAAAGTTAAAAAAATAAAAAATGAGACTTTCAAAGCAAAAGATGCTTATATTGAAAAGTTCAATATGGATTTTTTTTTTAATTATACGATTTTTAATGGAAGCATTACAAATTTGATTATTCCTAACTGAAATACAAAAATTTCAGGAATATTAAAATTCATTGTTGTAAACTGAAATACAGGTTCAAAATAAAATATTTTTGAACTGTCGAGCGATTTTCGTCTAAAAAAAGTTTTTTGCCTATAAAAAATTGATGAATTACAAATTTGAAGCACCTGAAGTTACAAAAATAATATTAAAGCTTTTGAAATTAAAAAAATGTAAAATTTTAATGTAAGCATTTAGGGGTAATTTTAAAATGGGATACATATGAAATATTATAAATTGTAGAGAATTTTAAATCTATGATTTGAAAATCTCTAATGTCAAGTCTACAATTTCTGTTCTTCAATTTTTCAAAACTTTTGTAACAATTTCAGTCTTGTAACAAGGAGCACCAAGTTGATAGAAAATATTACACATTTCAAATGTAAGAAATAACTAAATTAATTTCAGGAATATTCTAGAATATTCTAAACGTTTTTCAAATGATCAAGAACTCAAGTATAAAAATATTTCAAAACTTATCTAGAGTACATTTAATTATAATTTAAAACTAGATATTGAATAATACGAGTAATAATACGAGCAATTAATACAATAATTGTAAAAAATGAACTTTTTCATTGATGATACAGCTTTTTATATACACTTCAATTGTTGAGGAGTGTATAGTTCCTGTGTTGCATGTTCCATATTGTTGAAAAATTACGTAACATAGTCGGGGGGTCCAAACGATTTTGTTACGACTTATTACACGGGGGAGGGGAAGGGCAAAAAAAATTGCAAAAGATGTGTTAGGTAATTTATGCATGACCCCTGACTAACAAACTCGGCCTGTATTTTTGGACTACATGAAAGTGTACTTAAAAAAATTTTGATTACAAAATTTTAAAAGTTATCGTGCTTACAGGCTGCTTTAGACAGACAGACAGACTACACACAGATATTATAAAAGTCGTTTTTGTTGATTCGGGAGGTCTCAAAACGTGGAGATTTGATAAAAACCGACGAAGTCAAATTTTACATAAAACTAATACCTTCTCATTTAGAATAAGAATGTAAAAAAAAATATTTTTTTAAATTTGGCTTGCTTCACGGTTGATTAGTTACTCCGGAACGATTTCCGTAAACTCATACACACAGACCTTGAAAAATGAAAAGAGCTTGGTGATGACTGCGAATTGAATTTTGCAAATGCGTGATACGCTCTTACCTTCATGATATCATAGAGAGCTTACTAAACAGTATAACACTTATAGCTGAGTCCCGACTTCTTTGTAACCTTATTTGCATACGAAATACGAGGAAGAACGTGTACGACATGCTCGACGTGTCAAGGTCAAGCACGAGTTCGCAGTTTTGGTTTATAGGAAATAATTTACATTACTATTTTCTCGCATTTTGCCAGAAACGAATTTCGGCTGTGAACAAGAAAACGAAATTTTAAAGTCACAGCAGAAGTAGAGAATAGTATATTGTACGACAAGTGCGCGAATTAGGTGATTCAAGACGAGTTTGAAGTTGGCCGCCTGGTCGAAGCGAAGGTGGCATTCACACGAGTCTAGAATCACCTACGAGTGCGAAGTGTACGAATTACTGGCCGATTTTATTCGCACACGGTTAGATGGGCGCAAATAAAGTCTGCCATGACATTTGAGAAGCGGGAGCTTCGCGCACGCTATACAGACACGGGAAACCGAACATTGCACGTAGTTGTTTCAAAAATGATTCTTTTGAATTCAGGAGGATCACATGGTAAATTGGAAATGACCTTCCTTTTACTTTGCCGGCATGTTTTCCAGTCATTCTATAAGATTACAAGCGTTTTTTCATGCTTCCTCAAAGGAGAGCATTGTCTTGGTGGAAATTTTTAAATCAAGTGTCTTGCATATTTGCATATCTTTACTTACTCATAAGAGAATCAAGCAACGTACTTTTGAAATATGAGCGAATTTTTGTGTGGTCTTTCTTATGTACACGGTGATCTATAATTCTAAAAAACCCTTCTTGATAGAAAAGAATAGTTGGTACACCCATATTTATAATTAGATTAACCCTATTTTATTGCTGGTATAGGTACAGCCATACTGGATATGTGTGTTGACCAACCGATTTGTTTTGTATATATTTTTTCGTTTACATTTAAAGCTTATTCGGGTTACGAAGGCGAAGAAAACAAAGAAAATCGTGTTGGTTAAATCAACCATCCCAGCAAAGACAAATTTTAGAAAAGACTGCCGCAGACAATTAATGAACAGAATTACACATTTCATATAGTAGTAACACATATTGCAGTTTCGTACCAAAACTATAAATAATCTGCATTTAGCATATTTCAATTATTATACTTATTGTTCTTTATGATTAAGGGTTACATACTGTATTATAAATATATCTATATATTGTTAACCCAAAAGTGTATGGTTAAAGCAACCGAATAATTCCTATCAGTGTTGAAGGATTTTTTAATTATCGGCTGCACATATGACTAAATTCTTATTTCTTATACAACTGATAATGGCCTTTTGCAGTTTAAGATTATCTTAAATTTCAGGTACGATCAAAATTCACTATTCTCTACGACTCTTAGTGGACAAATATGATATTATTATACCAGAAAAAAAAGGATATCGCACAAAAGAACCCATCAGCATTTCGAAATCATATGCTGCGTGCTTCAACCAGTTAATTGTTTAACAAATGCTGAACGAACAAAAACGGTTAGATCAGCCAATATTTAATCGAATAAATTCAGATAAAACGAATAAACGATCAAAACAAATAATAGGTCAAAGGATTATTCACCTAAAGTGCGGAAATGATGAAATATTTTACGAACGCGATCTCATTTTCGTTCTTCAGGGGATTAAGTCTTTAGACGATTATTTGTTTCAATCGTTCATTCGTTTCAGCTGAATTTATTTGATTAACTTTTGGCTGGCTGAACCGTTTCCGACTAGGCCGGAAACCCTTAAAACGACGATCGGATGTCCGTCCGTCCAACTGTCGTTTACCACTCCTAGCTCCTACAATATTTAAGCTAGAGGATTGAAATTTGGCACGCATGTTAACCAGACGTAGTATACTTGAGGAAAAATATTTTTATCCGCTTATCTATTATGGTTTTCTTTTCATCAGTAAAAAACTAAGATGAATGAAGAAATTTGGCTCTTTAAACCCCTACGTTGGAAGCTTTTCTTTTAATAAATCGATTTTCCTCGGAGATGATTCAAACTGAAGATCTTGGCATGTAGAATTGCGATAAAAAATACAAATTCTGTTATATTCTCCTTTTTTATATCAGTGGTTAAAAATAAGAAAAATAAGAAAATTTGGTTCCTCAGACCCCTAAGCTGGAAGCTTTTCTTTGAGTCCGCTTTTCCTCGGGCACAACTAAAATTCAAGCTCTTTACATGTAGAATTGCGATAAAAAATAAAATTTGCTATGTTATATCCTTCTTTTTTTTATATCAGTGGTTAAAAACTAAGGAAAATAAAGAAATTTGGCTTTTTAGACCCTAACGTTGGAAGCTTTTCTTTTAGTCCAATTTTCCTTGGGGATGGCTCAAATGGACTCTTGACATGTAGAATTGCGATTAAGAATAAGATTTGGTATCTTATATTCTTCTTCTTTCAATATCAGAGGTTCAAAACTAAAGAAAATGAAGAAATTGTAACACAGTAAATCTGAAGGTATCGTTTTTGCTACAATGGCATTCAATTGATACGAAAATGTGTATCAATTTAAAGAAACAAAAAAGTCTTACCTTCTTGGATCATTCTGCTGCAGATAAAATTGATACCTTCAGATTAAGTGTGAATTTATTGAATTGATTATATATATATATATATATATATATATATTTAAACTTTTTATCCTCTAGACTCCACGAACCCTTTCCTTGAGAGCGCTTGCGGACCTCTTGTAATCGGTTAGCGTACATTTTTCACACGTTATTCAATTATTCATTGTCCTTTGAAGATACGCTACAAGAAAAATTACAACTTATTGTAATTTTAATTTTTAATATAAAAAAACATCATCATCCTCATCCTCACTTTTTTACCTAGTGCACTCATTTATGCAAGTTGCGTTCGATTGACGCACTCGGAGCAAAGATGATTCAGAGTGTTTAAGTTCTCCACGAATGGCAATGTTTGAGACATCTTTTCCCATAAAACAAGCATGGGATCAAGTTCGCAGCAAATACTTGCAGATATTTTTTTAACAAGTGATTCGATTTTGTTTTCTCCAAGAAACGAGTGTTTTCTCTTTTGGAACAATGAATAACATTCTGTTTTTTGCAAGACTGAAGCAGGGACTTCGAAACGGTGCTAAGTCCAATCAACTTAATTTTACAGGAGAGACAAAAACCTTTCTGGAGGAACAATTTACAACCGATTTAGATATTTAACCTGAAGGAAAGCTCATTCGGTTAAACTTTCCATCGTTTTCAACTCTTTTTTTTCATTTGAACTAAATTCAGTTGCTTTCAAATTCTGTCTTTTGTCTTGAATATATTAACCCGAAAAACTGAACTGTATGAAGTTGGTTTAAATAAAAAAAAAAAGAAGTTTTGAAGACGATGGCAAGTTTAGCCGAATAAACTTTTCTACAGGTTAAATTTGTAGACGGTTAAATGTAGAAATTACATATTCGAATTGTTTAAACGTCTGACCGGTCAAGCGCGGAGCACTAATTTAAATACAAAATTTTAGGGTAAAAAATGGCAAAACGTGAATTTTTTCACTAAAATAAGTGTCAAAAAGCGAGAAAGTATCATTTTTGAAGAAAACCGAATTTCGTCAAAAAGTGGATTTAACACCGTTTAGCTCCGCCTTCAGTTTTAATCCCGCTTTTAGTAGGCCTCCGGTTCTAATGTAAAAAATAGTCGTACTGTTACTGCTCTGTTCTTAGTTTTGATAATAATGCTGCCATAAATGCCATCAGCCATAAATGCTGATCGATTATAGATCACTTAAAGTAATTACTTAACGTAACCGTGCATATACTGTCATTAAGGGAATGGTTAAAGCTATTCATAGAGATTCGTAAGAGTGTGCTTTTCTCTCGCAATAATCGATTACTTGCTGGCAACTCTTTAACTCTCTATCTACTCTTGAGTCTTTCACGAGCTTCAATAACTCGAGAGTTCTCGTGGAAAAATGCACTAGATCGTTAAGACGTGAAATTTTCTATGCGAAAGAATCATTTAGATTCTCTGTAATTGAAGCCTGCTCTGCAACAGTGCATTATGTCGTTTTTCGGAAGTCATTTGTTCTCTTATATTTCACATGGATCTCAGGTGACAACTAAAAAACAACATAATGCACTGCTGTAAAGCAGGCTTCAATTTACTATATGTATCTCTTGTACAGTTCAGATTTTGTATGACGTATTTCGGTATAATATTCAATTGCACAATATACATTAATAATTCTTCCTATACAAGTGCAACCATATCTTTTCTTGAAAGGAATTTTTCTTTTTCTTTCTTTCTTTTTTTACAAACAAAATATCGCTTTGATCTACAATTGGTGTACTTTATATTACATAAACTTATGGGTAATTCTCTACAGATTAATATTATCAAAACTATTGATTATATTCTAAAACAAATCAGCACGAATCTTCATTTTAGTGTCTTATAACATAATCCTCAGTTGAAAAATTGACTTCATCATCGCAAATCACAATAAAATAACATTGAGTGCTCAAAAAGTGCGCCTTTGAAGCATGTGCAGTTGTCCGCACATGCCCGAGGCATAGCTTGCAGGCCAATGGAAAATAGATAATGAAATATTTTTAAATGTATGCTTAATGATCTTAAAACATATCCCATAAGGTACAATTTTCATCACTCATATTTTAATTTGGGAGTCATATAGAAAAAATTATGTACTAAAATATGAATGTCCACGAAAATCTTGTGACGGTTACGTCGAAACATAAATGGCTACCTTTCGACTACTAGGAATAGCTTTTCGGGTTTGATATTGCTGTTAAATTTAAAAAAAAACATCTCACTACTCATTCGCCAAGTTTCAAGAAAAAAAATTATTTTATCGCAATAACTAAGAAGAAGTCCAAGAAAACGTTGTGTATTTTAATTAGTATTCATCGACGTAACTGGTAATAAATTTCATATTTCGGAAAAAAACTACATGCATAAATGATGAAAATGTAAATTAGAGCGGGATAGAACAATTTGCCAAATGATTTTGGGATCCCTTCTATTTTAGAAATTTAAGAAGACTTTTTGTGTTATTTTCCATCGACGAAAACTTACTTTTGGCTTCTCCTTAAAGAAAAGCGATAATAACAATGACCCTCCCAAAACATTTTTGCCACAAAGGTAAAAAAAAGTAAGGTTTTAAAATCAATAATTTTAGAATCATTCAGAAATTTAGAAGATATCAAAATCAGCAAATATAATATAGGCCGTAGCTACGTGTACCGAAATTTCGGTACGAAAAGCCAGATTTTTTCGGTACAAGTAGCTCTGGGAAAAGGACTATTTGTACCGAAATTTCTATGCAAACAGCTGGATTTTTCGGTACACACAGACACTGCCAATAATATAATATTTTAACGTTTTAATATTAATTATAAAAATTTGTTTTATATTGAAAAAAATGCTGTTTTTTAGATTAAATAATTATCAAGTGTCTTCATTTCTTAATGTTGAACATTATATTGCATTCCTTTACTTTATTATTTAATAAGCCTTAGTGAGAGGGATAAGGAAAATATAAGATGTCAAGATGCTCCAAGAGTGCTACAAAAAAGTGTGTAGCGTAAATACTTTGATAAACTCTCTTTTTAGTGTTACTGGATCTAACATGAACAACAAAATACCATTTTGAAAAATTTTTGGGAAAATTTTCCTATTTCAAACGTGCCCTGCATGGGGAGAATTACCCATATAGTGTGCCTTGAAGAGAAACTGATAGACTCAGGCATTCAAGTCTCCACGAAATCCGGAGACTGTGCAAATCCGGTATTTATTTTCAAGCATTGAAGCGCGTTAAGAATAATCAGAGGCAATTACCCTGTGTTCTCCGGTAGAAATGCGCAATCTCACGTCGATTAGTTTACATTGTTTCAAGAAACCAGAAAAGATGCTAATCAAGCGCTGGCCTTTCCCCCATCTTTAATTTACTTGTCCATGATCTTTTTTCTCGAGGACTATGCACTATGCTAAATCCCGGAGTTCAGAAATTAACTTGGGTAAAATATATGTATGTATATGCGCAGTGCCTACTCCCATCCTTTCATATACTGCGCTTACTTTATAAATACAATGCTATGCACGGAAAAAAATAAGCTGTCCATCGATACCAGCAGTTTACTTCAATCATTGACAAAGCATACGAAAATGTCAATTTATTACGTAAGGATGATTTTCTAAATTTTAGAACCCCTCCCCCTATTTCAAGGATTCGTAAAATCTGTGCGACCCCCTCCCCCCTTCTTGAGTCAGATTTTATATTCTTACCTAATATATCAATTATTTTCACTGTAAAGGAGATTTCAAAAGATTTCCAGTGATTTGATAGAATTTTAAAAGATTTTAAGGTTTTTCAAAGGACTACAAAGTATTTTGAAGAACTGCAAAATTTTTATGGAATTTAACGAGATTTCGGAAGCTTCTTAGGGATTTCATGAGATTTCAATGGATTTCAAAAGATTTCAAGGGATTACAAAAGTTTTAGGGTATTTTAAACGATTCCAAAGGATTACGAGAGGCTTCATATATTTTAAGTGATTTTGAAAGATTTCAAGAATTTGAAGGAATTGCCTAGTACAATTTCAAAGAGAATCTCAAATTTTTCAAGGGATTTCATAAAATTTTAAGGGACTTCATGGAGTTTAATCAAATTTCAAGAGATTTTACACGAATTCAAGACATGCCGAAGGATTTCGATGGATTTTGAGGGATTTTAAGGAATTAAGAACGATTTCCGAGGATTACAAAGGATTTGAAGGGATCCCAAGAGAATTCACGAGATTTCAAAATATTTCAAAAGAAGTCACGGGATTTTAAAAAATCTCGAGAGATACCCAAGTATTTTCACTAATTTTGAAGGATGTCAGGGAATTTCAATTGGACTTCAAAGGATTTTAACTATTTTTTAGAGATTTGAAGGGGTTTCCAAGGATTTTTAAGGATTATAAGGGATTTTTACGGGATTTTGAATATTTCAAGCGATTTCAAGCATTTTAAAAGATTTAACGGAATCTCAAAGGATTTTGAGGGATTTCGATGAATTTTTATGTCTTTAAATAGAGTTTAATGGTTTTTATAATATTTTAAGAGATTTAGAAATATTCCCACGGATTTTAAAGCTTTCAATATATTTAAAAAGATTTCAAAGCATCTTGTAATATTTCGCGGAATTTCAAGGATTTTTACGAATTTTTAGAGATTTTAAGGGATTTCCACGGATTTTAAAGGGTTAAATGGGATTTTTATGGGATTTTGAAAATTTCAAGCAATTTAGAGGATTTCAAAAGATTCAACAGAATTTCAAAGAATTTCAAAGAATTTCGAGGAATTTCAATGCCTCTTAAAAGATTTTAATGGATTTTTAAATAGGTATTTTAAGGGATTTTAAGAGATTCGGAAAAATTCCCACGAATTTTGAAGATTTCAATGAATTTTAAAAGAGATTTCAAAGAGTTTAAAGGATTACGAGTATATGGGATTTTTGTAAAATTTTGAAGATTTCAAGCGATTTCAAAATGGAATTCAAAGGATTTCGAAGAATTTTCGTATGATTTGAAAAATTTTAAGGGATTTACAACATTTTCAAATGATTTCATGGGTTTTTAAAGGATTGCAAAGATTTCGAGAGATTTCACGAGATTTCATGAAAGGTGTACACCATATTTCCAAAAAATAGTCAACTTCTCGGCTCTATATTTATTGAACGTATGTAGTATGAAATATTACAAAATAAAAAAGAAATAAAACAAAAAATGGTATAATGTGCATTATAGTGTAAAAAGTAATTTTAACAGCCAAAACTGATTTCAATTAACATATTTTTCAAAAATAATTAGAAAGAGGAAGCTTACGTAAGAAATGCTTTAATGGGGGGGGGGGGGGGGGGGGGGGGGGGGGGGGGGGGGGGGGGGGGGGGGGGGGGGGGGGGGGGGGGGGGGGGGG
>JAUMHM010000031.1:65585990-65609242 GCA_032362435.1 Melikaiella ostensackeni
CTGCCGATCTATTCCCAATATTCCACAAAACTCTCATTGTACTTTCAGGGTATGGTTGTTGGGTGACCATAAAAGAAGAAGAGGAAGCCTAACTTTATTATAATTTACACGTTTTAGACTGAATTTACAAAAATGTATTTTTCTTCATGTGATTCCTATAGGAAACTTAAAGGGCTGGACAAGAAGTCTCAATATGAACCGATAAAAAAAATACGTTTTCACTTTTTTTGAGGACTGAATGCATCTGCAAAGACGTCAACTTTATGCAAATGCATAATTGCATAATTTTTCAAAAGTGGTAAAAGTGATCAAATATTAGTCTTTTTTCATGTTTTGGGACCATTCCACCTAATTTTGAAGCCGCATAATATCGCAAAATCCGGGGCTAGTTGCCGCATATAATGCGTTTTGTCGCATTATGCGCGCATAATCGGCAATTTGGGGAGTTTCGCGAGGGAAATGGACAACCGCGCACGGCTAAGTTAAATCCAAGGTTTTTTTTTTTTTAAGTAAAGTTGGAAATTCCCGCGTTCAGGATACTCAAGATTCTTCTGGAACGGAAGGTGCGCCAATAGTCGAAGCATTTAGTACTTTTACTCGAACTTAACTTCACAGGTCAGTTAAAAAAAAACGTGGATTGATGATTTCCATTGCGTTGGAGAATAAAGTGTTCTTACTAAAAATAAAAGTAGTCATTTGAAGAAACCCGCTTTTCTAGATTCATCCTGGAACGACTTATTTTGAAAATGCCGAAAATGGTCAACTTTGAGAGGCCATAACATATGAAAAAAATATTTTAAAAACGGGTTTTTTTTTAATGAACGTAACTCGGAACCTTTTAGAGACAGAATATTTTCTCCTTTTTTTTAGTTTGACGCAGAATTTTTTCCTATTTAATTTTATCAAGAACACTTTTTGCTCTCGGATGCACTAGAAAACAATAGTCCACGCAAACTTATTTTTTATACCTTTTCCAAAAAAAATGGGTGTGGAAATTGATCTGTTTTAAAGATTTATTTAAATTGTTGCTTAAACAGTGTTGTTTAAAATGTAAAATACTCTGATTTTTTGTACTGAAAGCTGTTCAATAGAACACGCAGTCAGATTATTAGCAATCGAACATTTGTAACCCTCCATTGTCACAAAATTATGCTCACGAGTTAGTTTGCCGTGCATAACAATACATAAATCTGTATTTTAATGCGCATAATGCCTGCATAATTTCAGCACTTGTACCACATAATCATCGCATTAAAGACCTGAACTTTATCGCATAATTCAGCATTTTCAAATGCCTAAAACTGATATTCCTATGCATCTGCAACGACCATTACTTGTTTACAATTAACATAGAGCTTTCCCCACGTTTCATATTCCGAGAAAATCTTAAATTAAAACGCAATAAAGCGCGATGAAAAGAAGGTACTTATTACGTTGTTTACTCAACTCAACTATCTCTATTTTCTATAGAAGGCAGTATTGTGTCACTCGGTCATTTGCAGAACATAGTTAGCTTAAAATTTTTTTTCGTAAGTCTACGTAGGAGTAACGCAATATTCAATAACAATAACCGCAAATGTATAACTTACATTTAACACATACATGAACTCACGAAAATACAGAAAATTCCGCAGAATACACTTTTGTTTTTACTTTTGTCTTAGCTATTGTTCTCAGTATATTGTTCTTTTACTTTTTTTCTTTGGCAAGAATTTCTATACATGGTGTACATATATTTGTTATCATCTCATTTTCTCTCATTCTCATTTTCAAGGTTGCATTTCAAGGCCACTTAAAACCGGGAAAAAAAATCTTACAAAGTGCAAGTGCGACCTTGAGTTGGTTGGAGCCTTCGGATGTACGCGAAATCATTTACTAGACTTGTACGAGGAAAGTTTTGCAAGTCTTGGTACCACTTTTTACAAAAAGTTGTCCTTGTTTCAATTAACTCGTATTTCAACCAGCTTTTGCACTGTGTACTTATTTCACACCTTTGTCAAGAAAACTACTTTCCAGCCTTGAAGTAAATCTTATCTGTATAACTAGGTCTTATTTCATCCGCATTCATCGTACTTTCTTATCTTCTCATCTCCACCTTGTTATATCCTTCCTGTTAATCAAGTTTAAATTATTCCTGAATTGTAACAATGAAGCTCATAATAATGACCATTATTATTGTCCCTTTGTCACTCTTTGAAGTGACACTACAGAAAATTACATTTTTCTACGTTTTCTCACGTTTTGTTTCAAACAAGGATGATGACGAATTTATGCCCGATTCGATCCGACTTTTTTTTAAGAGTTATCGTGATTACGGAGTAGGGTACATTCTAATGAAATTTGAATACTATCCTGGCATGCTAAAAAAATCAGTCCGAGAAGAAGTCAGTAAGCGACCTCAAGTAAGGCTTTCGCAGACTAGGCTTAAACTGAAAAAAAAATTCATTCTTCTTATTTTTTTATTATTGAACCATTGATATGAAAAAATGTAAAATATCAAATTTTATTTTTTATCTTAATCCTGCATGACAAAAGCATCAATTTGAGCCGTCTCAGAAGAAAATCGGACTAAAGGAAAAGCTTCCAGCATAGAGGTCTCCAAAATACCAAGTATACCAAATTACAGTGGGCCAGAAGAGGCCAAAAAGTGCCAAAATTCAAGGTTTCATCAGATTTGCATTAATCTCCGCATAGGGGAGTTTTTGGATCGCTGATGCCGAATCTGATGTTAAAAGTCAAGTACTCAAAATGTCGGAGCCAAATAGCGGCCAACACTGATCTTTTTAAACAGATTTGCATCCTACTTGGTACAAGAAGATTTTTGGGGTCGCCGACTTCAAATCTAATGCTAAAATCCAAGAATTCAAAATAACGGAGCCAATATGGCGGCCGAAATCGAATTTTTTCATAGATTTGCATAATACTTGGTACAAATAGATTTTTTTGGTCGCTGATGCCGAATCTGACGTCAAAAACTAATCATTCAAAATAGCGGAGCCAATATGACGGCAACACTAATTTCTTTCATATCGATTTGCATGATACATTGTGCAAGGTGGTTTTTTGGGTGTCTAATGTCGAATCTGATGTCGAAAATCATGAATTCAAAATTTAGGTGCACTTGTAGTTTGCCCAAAATGTAAGCAACTTCCGCATCAATAGTATCCCGCTCATTATTGGGTTCATGCGCGTTAAACAGTAAATCAATTATTTCCCGTTTCGTAAACCTGGAAATATTCATTTTGTCAAGAAACGAACTTGCAAGATATTTAATTCGTCATAAAGTGTCAAACTCTATTACAGATCAATGAGAAAAAAGAAGAGAAAAAAAACAAAGAATAATCTAACGAAGTTCAGGGAACACACATAAAAAAAAACAATTTGTACAAAGTACACTGTAAAAAGTAAAGTTCTCTTTATTAATGGTATCATTTTTGCAGGTATTATTTTAGACTCGAGATGTCCTGTTTTTAAATAGAATTACTTCATGCTGTTATGACTGAAGTGAATCAATTTAATAAGACTCGAGACTGTTTTTTCTGAGTCTTATTTTAATACCAGAAATTAGCCCTGAAATAATACTTCCTTCTTATAGTGTATTATGCAAATCTATAAAGAAAATGCAATTTCGGGTGTCACATTGGCTCCAATATTTTGAATTCTTAATATTTGACATCAGATTCGACATCAGCGACCCCAAAAACTTCTTTGTACTAAGCATCATGCGAATTTTCATGTGTTCGACAATTTTTTTCTCAACTCTATTTCGTATGTAGCCTAAATAAACAATTATGTCGTACGACACCCGCTTACCCATTTAATTATACTAGATAACAAATAGGGTTCACAAAAAAATTGTTCAACACATGAACTCTACGTAATTTTTCCCGTAGAATCGAATGGTGAATTTCGATTTTTTATAGCTGGCATTATTACACAAACTGTTTGAACATAATTTGTTTAAACAACCAAAAATACATTTTTTTCATGAAAAATCGTCTTTTATTTAGATGCTCTTATACCAACATAAACTTTTCTGCTACGTCAACTGGTCTGCCCATGAGACTTAATAGGTTAAAAAATTAATTATAACTTTACAGGTTGTTCATAAATTTTCAAATTATGACAATTTTTCGTTAGAAATACCATTCTAATAATAAATTACAAGGATTTTAAGACAACACGATTTTTTCTACAACAAACTGATACACAGAAGCACGTGTTTAAATTAATTGTTTATAATAATTAAATACAGCTTTTAATAGAATAATTGTGATTTCTGAGTTTGTCTTTATTAAGCCTGACTGACAATGAGTTCATTTTAGTGATTCTTTGGGAGATAAAAAATCATATTGTTGAAGTGAACAATTTTCCCGCTACATTTGTTCAAGTATTGTTAAACACGCAAACAAAAAAATTGGCTGTCTTACGTTTGTAAGCAATTTAATGCAGAGTATTTTAAAAAAAATCTCAAATCGGTTAAGACATTTCACTGTGGACAAATTTGTCCGCAAAAATCCATTTTTTAACCACTGTGGGCAGGCAGACAGATACTATCTGAATAAAATTATTTTTCTGAGGTTTTATCGGACAGCTGATTTGAAATTTAAAACCAAAATTTTCAAAAACAAAATGGCGGCTCAAATATGGCAACACGACTTGAAGTTATTAAAAAAAGTATTGCGAAGAATATTATTAACCCCATTCATCTGAATAGTATACATACATAACACATAGCCGAAAAATTATAGTATAATAAGCCACTTTGAAGAATTTAGGGCGTCAGAAGGAACTACACCGATGACTATGAGGGTCATAAAATAGACTCTAATTTATTCTAGAAATAGAAAGTATGTATAGAAATTCAAGAAATTAAAAATTTCTCCTTTATTTTAACATCAAACTTAGACACTGACTAGCGTTACGGAATTTTCCGTAAGACTAACCTGGTCAAGCGCAGCGCTAAGGCTAGAGTTACGAAAAATTCCGTAACGCGTTAAGGTTACGAAGTTTTTTGTGTCTCCTGCCACAAAAACGTGAAATGTGAAATGGAAATTCCGTAATGGTAGACAGTTCGTTAAATTTAATATTTTTTTGGTGTACTGTATTATCAAAACTAATAATTTATTACGGTGCTTGCTTTGTTTTGACAGCTCATTTATCGCGCGAGACTTATCCAATGAAAATTTTGCAAAATAAAGTAGTACCATTTTGCATTCTAAGGTAATTTGAGTAATAATTTTATTCCATTATTTACTGCTCTAAAACAGGATGCCTCAGAAATTAATCTATAATATATCATGAAGGATCGCCGGGCAAAAGGGCGTAGGTGCCAAATTTCCGAAATTGGTTTTATTGGCTTAAAGTAATTGGTTTGATCTAACTTACGTCCCTGTTAGAAAATTATGGTCCACTTCAATTTTAAAATGAGTTAGAATCAATGTTTGGTAATTTAAAAAAAAAAAAGCAATTACTTGTTTGCATCTGTTCTTTTCACGATTCAATAGATCGAGCTAGGTAATAGCTCGAAAGTACATACTTTCTTGTCTTTTTTTTCTAATTAAAAGATAAAAAAGTTATGCAACTCTTTGTTAGTCAATATTTTCGTTTTTTGGTACGCGCCGTACTATTGACAAGAGTATTCCTTGGAAGTGGTTGCTTCTTTCAGGATATTCCTTTCGCGATTCAATAGAGCTGAATAATAGCTTGAAAGCAGTTTCTTGTTTCTATTTTTAATTAAAAACTAAAAAAGTTATACAACTCTTACTGAGCCAAAATCGGATTTTTTTCGGGCTTGTTGTTTTTGATACGGGTTTTCTCGCAGACTGTTTTTCTTTTTAAGCGCTTCTTTTGCGATTCAATAGAGCTAAGTAATAGCTCGAAAATAATTGTGTCAAAATCGGCGATTTATGGAACGCGCCGTTCATTTGACAAAAGATTTCTCGGAGATGGTTGCTTCTTTTAAGATGTTCATTTCATAATTCGACAGAGCTGAGTAATAGCTCGAAAGCACTTTTTTGCTTAAAAAAAAAAAGTTAAATGCGTTAAGGTTACGAAGTGTTTTGTGTCTCCTGTAAAATCCAAATTCTTACACTTACATCCTTTTGCTGAATATCGGGACGACGAGAAACTTCGAATGTTTTTGCAAGTGTCACTTTTCTCGAAATAGGTTTTATTAGCTTAAAAATTCTCTAAAATTCCACCGCACATTGTGGTGAAAAAAATTTTAATTTTAAATTGTTCAAAAAAATTTTTTTAAACATCTTGTTCGAATATGTGACATACGGAAAAAATGACAGTGCCGTTCAATTCTGCGAAAAAAATTACGTAAAATCTATGTATTGGCCAATTTTTTGCTCAACCCAATTTGTTATATAGAATGGATATAAATTGTATACCATGTAATTGTTTATTTATACTAAGTCACCAATTGAGTCTGTGAAAAGAATGGTGAAAGACATTGAATTTATATAATTTTTTTAGCAGAATCCAATGCTGGCGCTATTAGTTTTTCCGTATGTCGCATTATTAGGCAAACTGTGTTTAAACAATTTAAAAATACATTTGTTTTCTTTGAAAATTATCTATCAGGCATGGAAAAAAATTAAGATCAGTTCAATATCCAGACATTGAACCATAATATCCTGTTTTCTCAGTCAAGTATTTTGCGTTTCATGTCAGTAATACATGGATTATTCTACTCGAAGGGACCTTTTCGACGTCCTGGTTACTTTTTTCAAAACTATTTGTTTTCAATTGAACCGCTCCCGATCAAAAGGAGATACGCGAAGATTTAATCTGAGAAGTATTATCCTAAAAGTCAATTTTAAAAATCGTTCGAATTTCAGTTTTGAGGACTGGTACTTGAAAAGAATTTCAAGGCGCATCTTTTTTTCTTCTTGCAAAAATTTGTAGGTTTCGTAGTTTTCGAAGTAAGTACATTAATACTAAATTACGTACTCAAGTCTTCTGAAACTCTTTAAGAAGAAGAAACGTAAATATTTTAATAAGCAACAAAGTTTTTTTCTGAAATTTTGCAAAAATCATGAGTTTCAACCTTCAAGTGCTTCGTTTATTGAGCGAATTTGAAGCAACGTCAAACTTCCAGTGAGCAGGTTGTTGATTAAGGTTCAAAGAAGTTTTCTGGAAAGTTTTAGCTCAATCGGATTAATGATTAAAAAATTATTAATGTTTTAAATTGCAAGCGGCAATCTTAACGTTACCCGTTGCACGTGCCTCCTCGGTTATGAATGTGTTGCAGCGGAAGATATGAAGGTCAAGTCGGATACCAAAAAAATAATAGCAACCGTTTGTAGTTCTATTCTAAAATATACTATAAATAAAGTAAAGAACAAGTGAATGGATTATTTTCTAGAATAGCTGCAAAAGTATTATTATTCAGATAGGTTTACTTTAGGTAATACCCTATTAATTTAAAAAAGAATCTCAAAATGAATCGAGGTAGAAAAAGAAGTAGGCATGACGAGGTATATGGATGAAAATAGGAAAAAAATGTTCCAGAAGTCAGATACGATTGGAAACCGTTAATAAAAACCTTAAGTAAACTTTTATTATAAATGTAATATTTTAGGACAATTTTTTAATTCTTGGTTTCTTAAATAATTAATTTATTGAATTATTTATAGATAGTCTGAAGTAATTTATTTTATTTTTAATGAAGAAGTTGATAGAATTATTTCTTAATATTTTAGGGAAGAGAATACATTGCCAAATCTAAAACTAAAGAAGATGGTGTTAAAGATATTATAATCCCGGAAAGATCTTTCAATTTTATATTCAATTTTTAGATTTATGTGCCGGACAAAATACAAATTACAGTGTTTTATTTGTTGGTTTTATTGGCACTTCATTTGCAAAGTGAAATAAAATATGTGTTTCCAGTTCGAGGACATTCCTATTGCCAGTGCGGTAGGAACTTTGACACAAATTCGCAAAGATTAAGAAGATTAGAACGAATTGAAACTGAAGCTGAATATGTGGAAATTATTCGCAATGCTCGTTCTTCTTCCTTTACAATGGTCGAGAAATGTAAAGATCTTCTGCAGGATTTTGGAAAAAGTTTCAAAGGCAAAATGCGAAAGCCAAAAAACTTCCAAATCAGTAAAGCGTTTGTTTTAAATATTTTTTCTAATGGAAAAGTGGATGTTTATGACAATTACGAATTGCAAAATCCAACCTCTTTTTTCTTCAAGCCTACGCTTGAACTAGAAAAACTTTTGAAAAGTCCTCCACCTCGAATTGGATTAAAAGCGGCCAAAGTAAAGGATGCAGGATGACTCTATGTCTTTTAATGAAATGTTCTTAGATACCACGTTTCGAGCAAATCCAATAATTTTTTCAAATACCTGTCCGACATATTTGATCCGCCATTTTTTTTATTTTCACTTCAGATTCGGAATTAACGACCCAAAAAACTATATATAGGCGTAATTAGAATTCATTTTTGTATATATGAATAGGTTTGCCGACTTTTGGCCACGGAACCGGATCTTCTGACTCACTGAGAACTGATTCGGTGCAAAATTACCCCTAAAATATCAATATTTTCGTGAATTAATTTTGTGCAAATCACCTTCTCACTTTCGAAGGTCGTATGTATTGATTTTAGGGGAAAAATATTTAAGAATCTAAAAAATTTGTTGCCAAAAATGTCGAACTGAGAAGGGTCCCTTCAGTAGAAAACCCCATATAATGATTTAAATAATAAGTAATTGTTATACTTGCAACTATAGTTTGTTGCCATATTCCTGTTTACCTTCTAAAGTACAATAAACATCTAAAACTGTACATGAATAAGAAAAGAGATTGTATGAGTCAATCAGTTACTTACATGAAAAAAGAATAATCCTCGTTCCCACAAACGGTTTCAATATAAAAGAATATGGAAAAGGTAACTTTGCCACACGTGTCTGTATATTTTTAGTGATGCGAATATGATGGCTATACTACATGTTTACGATGCTTTATATTTTTATATGAAGAGCAAATTCCTAAAATTTTTAACTTATTGTGATTTTCTAAATAGAAAAATTAAATATCGTAGCAGATAGAACAATTTCACATGTGTTCCAGAAACTATATTGTTAATCAGAGTTAATGGTGTAGAATTAATTTTTAATGAGGCGACTTCTATAGTTTTTAGATAATTTTTATAAAAGTCAATAAAGAACAATTTTTCTGTCAAAAAAATTTCGGAATTATGTGTTTTTACTTCTCTTAAATTCTTACCTCGTTTAAATATTTATTTATTTAAACCCCGCTCACTTCAGATTGGGTTTGCCGTTGTTTGCTGTTTCTAGCCACAAAAACGTGAAATGTGAAATAGGGTCTCCCGCATCGACGGACCCAATTCGAACTCAAAAAAAGGTTCGATAGATTTTTGTACGATCTATATAATGGTTGCGAGCATCTTCTTTTTTAATTTAAAAGAACCCCGTTTTTCAAAATCCAAAATATTTTTATGTTTTCATCAGGTTGGATCTTCTTTTTAATTTTTTTGTCTCAAAATAAAGCTTAGGATTTTTATTTAGAAGTCTTGAAGCACAATTTTTTTGCTTTATTTCGAGAAATTTAATGTCTATTTGGTTTCAGCAAAATCATCTGTTCCAGCGATTTGTAACTCTTTTAATATCAATGAAAAGTGTTGTCTATCATAGAGTTTCGACGAGATTTTTCACGCCCTTGTCACTGATCATGAGCAGTTTTTCAAACAATTATTACTTGACCTTTAAACAATAAAGATTAGAGCATCTTTTGGAGAGAAAAATACTTTACCTTTATTTTTGAAGGTCAAATAATAATGCTTTCCAAAAAATGCTTATGATGCTCAAGATAAAAGAAAAAGGCGTGAAAAATTATATCAAAACTGTAGTAAAAAATTTTTTTATGGATATTAAGAGCCACAAGTCACCGGAACCGACGGTTTCGCTGAAACAGAATGGACATTTAGGTACTTTCTTGAAAACAGAAAAAGCATGCGAAAAAGAGTCAAACTTAAAATCAAAAATATTTTTTATTTTAGAAAACGGAGGTCAAAGGAGGGGTGCCAATAAGGCCTGTTTTTGTCCCCTCACATATTTCATTCTCTTTTACATTTTTTTTTTTCAGTTAAACTGCACAAAAAAAGTCATTTTGCTTTCTTGTTTTTCAATTAAAATTTTTTAATTATCTCCGAAAAAATTGAGTTTATCAAAGAAATCTTCCGGTGAAATTATAGATCTTAAAAAAGAGAATATTTTGAGTTATGAATATATTTCTTCTAAAATCAATAGTTTTAGAGAAAAATGAGGCGGGCCCATTCGTTAAGTATATGTCTCCAAGTGACAACAGTTTTCTTCCATAAACTACTATCCATTGGGACTACATTTTACCCAAGTTTGAGTCCGATCGATTTTTTGGGTGGGTAAACTCGAGAAAAAATGTCCATATGTTTCAATGATGAATTTTATTTGTACTTTAAAGCCCTTTAAAGCACATAAAAAAATTGCGATCGACGCAGTTTTGGAAGGATTTCTTTACCTGTAGGATATTCAAATTGAAAGTTCCATTTAATAAATTTTTTTAGCGAATAATAGAAGATAAGCAACAACAGGTAGGAAAGAGTAGGCAGAAAATAATTTGATTATAGTCAGACAAGTTGCTATCGAGAAAGTCAAGAGCGCCAGCGGACGTTCCACACAGACTTGGGTAAATACATCTCTGCCATTTAGCTAGCCTACTTAAGTTAAGCTTAGAGCCTTATATGCTGAAAAAGAGCTCAACCGGTTGCTCGTCAACTGCATATCAAAAGCGCAAGATGCGAAGAAAATTTCAAGTTTTATCTATATTATCTCAATATAAAAAAAATCCCGAGAGTATAACCTAATTACAGCAATTGTTTCTTGAAATAGGGTCATCCACTAAATTTTTTTATTATTGAATATGAAAGCATTCACTATAAAATCACTAATAATATAAGCATAATTGAAAGAAGGATTTTTTGAATTTTTGTTCGAAAAAGAAAAATGTATAGGGTATGTAATTGCAATGTATATGTATACACTTTGCAAACTTGTATTTTTGTCGCACCATGCCGCCACCTAGATGTGACGTCACATGCTTTCAATATTTTCTAAACAGGCTGAAGGTTCATGCTTTTTCTTAAAAACATGAAAATAAATAAATGCTAAGACTGGTTTTTTCTATCTGAATGTCCAAATGCTAGTGTTAAAAATCCTGAAAAAATATTTTTATATATATAAAATGGTAAGGTACGGAAAAAACGTGTTATAAAACTGTACGGAATGACATGTGCTCACATGTGCCCTACAAAACTTACAGTACGAGTATATTGTTGATAAGATCTTGTCAACTATTTCATTTATCAGGAAATATATTTATTTTCAATAAAGGCATATAAAATATGCTTTATTTCGTAACATGCGTATTGTGCATTGTACTTTATTACTGATACTCGTAATGGGCTACCGAAATGGTTCAGGAATTTTGAGACTATGTTTTGTGGTTAAAATAATAATCCAACTTTAATTTGAGAAAATAAACATCAATTTTTTAAGTACTTTTATCATCTTGATTATACTCAAGGATTTACGGCTTTTTATCCAATAACCATTTATCGTCTGATTGAATAATACATTAAATAGGATCTTTTTCAACATATGCAAAAGCTCAAACCTCAAAATTCAATTTTCATTTTACATTTGAACGCAAGTATATTATATTTAGATTTTCTACACTGCAGTGGTACTTTTGTAAAAAAAGTCACTGCAAAGCAGGAAAATGCCTCATATTTATACTTTTTGCATGATACTGCAAGTCTATGTTCGAGGATAGAACGTCAACTCGCTATTTTACGTAAAAAATATTAAAATTAAACATTTCCTCAATTTGTGGTCCTGTACATCAAAAAACTTATCAGAAATAAGTTCTTAATTTTCAATTAGAATATATACAATATGTACTGGAATTGTGTTCACTTTTGGTAAGTTACCCGAACTGACTTTAATGTATCGAGGCATACTGATACTCTATAAAAAAATCCTTTAGAAAAAAACGGTAATGATTCATTATTTTTCTTGTTTTTATCAAACTAACACATGTATTTTCTTGGGCTTTGAAAGCATGTGACGTGACACCACGTGTTTCGCGCTACGAGGGCGCCACACGTTTTGTTAAAAAAATCACCATTTCCGGTCGATATTTTGTCACTTTTTATTTAATTATTATAAATTATTGAATAAACTAAACTAAGTTTCAATTTCACATTGAAGTTCTTTGGGAGTTGAAGTTGATAAATAACTTTACTTCAGGCGAAACAAAATTTTCCTGAATGACCCTACTTGAACCGAGTGGCTGTTCGTCCGGAAAAATTTCGACTAGCCTCCCCTTCATGTTTTTCAACTACTCTAAATTGATGTGATTAATTCGAGTGAGATTCAATATTCAAAAGAGTGGAAAACTCAACATCTTAAGCTATTTTTTTTAAAGCGATAAAAGTGGAGCTATAATTTATAAAAAAAAATAAACCAAAGGAGAATATTATGTAATATTGACCAGGTGTGAGGCAACGACCAAAGAGAGGGCCAGATTTATGGTCCGCGTGTTCAACGGGCTGCATTTACTTAGCAGTTGCGCAAGACGATTACTATGAACTCGCCAATGGAAATTTAAAAAGGGGTCTCCATCATCTCCCCATTGAGGAACGCACTACTCTAAACAGGTGCGGCCACATCCTTAAGGCAAAATTTCCAAATCGCACCTCCGCAAACTCACTTTCGCGATATCCTGACTTTATCATTTCATTTTTCAGCGAAAAGTACTTTCTTCCAAATGAAATCTCACTTTAATTATTCAAACATCCTGAATTTCTGTCTCAAATCAAACCAATATCATTCAAATAAATTTTTCATTACTTTTCAATAACTTCAATACATTTTTGTGAAAGGAGATTTGACCCCACAGTATTAAGAAGTCTCAATGATATATTCAAACTCTGCAAATCAAAAGATGGGTGATTGCCAAAAAGGATCAAAATCAAGGGTAGAGTTTAATATTGTAAAGTTGAGGATTTCAAAAATCACTTCAAAGTCTGTCCCACAATTTTATGTCTGGTCATGCTGCACTGCTATTTTAGAATAAACCTAAGAATTTAAAAAAAACTATTTTATTTCTTTTCTTAAGAATTTTAAAAACCTATTTTATAATAAACATAAGAAAATAATTATTCAAACTATTCACAATGCGGACTAAAATTCTTAATTTTATACTGACGAAGATTTTGGTATAGTTCAAAATCGACATATCAACGTTGATTCCAAATAGAAATTAAGAATGTTCACTATTTTAGCCCAATATTCACGGGAAAAAATTTATGAAAGTGGACATGTAATCTGATCGAAAATCATTAATTAAGCATGACGTTCACGGAAAAAAGTGAATTGTTGAATCTACTGTGCTAGATAGTAACGCAGGTTTTCGTACACATTTTTCCTAGAATTCAGTGAACCTTACTGCATACAAGTAGTTGTTAGCTAAAAACTTGCCTTGCAGAAGTTGATTTAACAATCCACTTTTTCTGTGTTGATATTACATTTTTCATCATTCCGATGCAGCTAATTAATTTTTAGAACGTAGACGCATAATTTCTCTTTAAAAACTGCCGAAAATTTTGGAAATAGAAAACGCGATTATCATATTATTTGTTTATAATAGAAAAAGTCTTATAATTTAAAGTGAATACATGTTCGTAGATGTTTTCAACATAACGTAGTATAATATATTTCATCATCACATAATTAGGGAAAACTATGCAAAAGTAGAGCACTTTTATGAGTGGGACATTCGAATTTATTGGAACATATATGTACAAAATTCATCCCTAAGACTTTTACCACAATGTTTGAAACAATATTTAACACAACTGTAAAAAATTTTGTCGAGGTATAGAAAGGAATGAATGTGAGAGTTAAGAAAAACTGATTTTGAGCATTACAACCAACGACATGACTTTCATATTAAAATGTTGGACAATTAACTGTAGTAGTCATCGTTAAAATAGTTTTATTTCGAAATCAATATGTGATATTTTTCAATTATACATGAAAGAGTGTGTTTTCGTCTCTAATTTTTTTACGCCATTTTCGGCGAAAAGTACTTTCTCCCAAATGAAATATCATTTTAATTATTAATGATTCAAATTTCCTGAATTTCTGTCTCAAATCAAACCACTATCATTCAGATCAATTTTCAGGGTGTCTACCCGGCGGATGATTTTTAATTCTCTGTCTTCTCCCAGTTTCTCCCGGCATTTGTTAATTTTTCCCGGACAATATAAAAGAGTTCAAAAGATTTCAATATTTTCAAACGATTTTTAGAGATTTCAAAGATTGATGAATTTGAACAAGATTTTTTTTTTAAATTTCCTTCTTCTAAATAAGAATTAAAAATTGGAAGAGGAGAGTTTTAAATTGATTAAAAAATTTGGAAGAGGAAAGCTTCGAATTCTGGCAAATTTTTATTGGTAAAAAAAAAGAATTTTTAATTTTAAAGAGATTCTGATTTGGAACAAGAAATCTTTAAAATTTGACGAATTCTGACTTAAAACAGGGAATGTTTTTGTAAAATTCCCTTTCCATGTCAAAAATTCTCTGTTCCAAGTCAAATTATAATTCTTTACGGAAAATCCCTGCCCTGAAGAAAAAATTATAATTCTTAAAAAAATTTCCTGTTCTAATGTGAACCTAAAATGAAAATGATCATTCTTTACTTTATGGTAATTTCCAGTTCTATATCAGAATTTTAAATCTTTTAGAAAATTCTCTACTAAAATTTCCCGACCAAAGAAAAAAATATAATTCTTTACAAAAATTTCCTGTTCCAAGTCACAGTTACAATTGTTTCCAAGAAGGTCCCGTCCAAGTTCAGAATTATATTTATTTTAGAAAATGCTTTATACCAAATCACAATGAAATTCATTGAAAAAGTTCCATGTTCCAGGTCAGAATTATATTTATTTACAAAATGTTTTTTTTAATTGAAAAATTTAGCATCTCCCTTTCTTCATAATTTGAAAGAGGGAAGTTTCAAATTGTGATATATTCTGACTTGAAACAAGGTTTTTTTTTAAAATTCCCCTCTACTAAATCATAATTAAAATTCATTTCCAAAATTCCCGTTCCACGTCAAAAATTCCCCGTTTCAAGTCAAATTATATTTTTTTACGGAAACTCCCTGTCCTGAACTCGAAATTATGTGATTATCTGTGATATTACTCAATTATGCATGAATGAGTGTGCTCTCGTCTCTAATTTTTATAGCAGAAGCGATGATCTATTCGGAAATCGAGATAGGATAGGAAACGTATCCCGAGATTGTTTCTTAAAAACATTAAAAGCAAATAAATAATGGATTTTATCGACATTTTTTTAACAGAAATATTTCAATAAATAGTTAAGTCTTCCCACAGCGTAAATTGATATTCTCAATAATTTACTATTAATTACATAAAACATTTAGAAATTGATTGTAACCTACTCTAGCATAGTTTCCTTTAACCAGATATTAATTAAATGCATGAGCAATTTTTTACAATATTTGAATGTTTGTATTTTTGTTACTACATAAGACTTTTCACTAGTTTTTAATGCGATTGATGATTTTTGTTAAAGAGCTAAAAACTATATCAACTATAAAACGAAATTACAATATCATAGAAATTGCTTCAGTTTCAATTTTACTCTAAATTTTAATTCAATCATTTGAAACTTATTGCTTCTATGCTCTGTTTTTAATTAAATTGATTTTAATTACACTGTTTAATCAATTTCAAATAAAAATAATTATTTGAGAAATGTCTGAGATCCATTTCTTAAATTTCTTTATCACCTTCTCATAATTTCAATTTATAACTATGAGACCTAATTTAAAACTCCCGCTGAAATTTAAAGGGACAATGACACTTGCGCAGAACTAAGATTCGCAAATTTCGAAAGAAAGCGAAACTTGGCGAAACTATTTTGTAACAATATAATTTCAAATAATATATAGTTGGGCCACAATTAGACACTAAGGAATCAAGATATCGAAACTATTTAAATAATTAAATTCGCTGTGCAAGTAAAAATAATTTTCGTAAGATAAGAAACATTATAGGACCTAGCAGACGACATTCATTGGCGTCTGCTAGTTGTTATAAAATCTAACAGCTGATTTCGACTTTTTAATATTTTCGCGGGATTTCACTCGTTTTCTAAAGAAATAATTACTAGACACGTCTCGGCTTTCACGCGAGATCAACGGAGTGAGAAAAGAGAGTTTTCTAAATGTAGGCTGAGGCAAGATTAACCCGAACATTAGTCTACAAAGGAATATATGTATTTGGCCAAACGTCAAACGTTTGACAGGCCTTTGATTATGTAATTTTACCATTTCTTTGAAGAGAGAAAAGTGCACTGTCTTTTCCACATGTAATTTGCTCGAGGTTGCCCACTATTTATGTAACAACATCCATCACGTGACACTTCGCAAAGATTTTTGGTCTGTCTTTCGACACAATATGTTTTTAGTTGGGAAACTATCTAATAACGAGATGTAACAAAAGGCAGAAGAGTTTCTCATAAGTCATAACCGTCATAACACGCGTGACTGAGGTTATGTCAATAACCAAAGAACTCTGTCTTCTCTTAGGAAATTCTGACTGAAAGTTATTTGATTTCAGCACTATTTATCGATAAGGAATCTTGTTGAGGTTTTTGCGCGATTTTTCGTAAATGTCAAAAAGATTCTTTGGAAAATGAATTTTTTTCTGTTAAAACATTTTTTTTCACATAAACGTTGCAAACTTCAGTTTCATATCGATTAACGACTCCTTTCTTATAAATTATAACTACAAAATACCATAATTATAATAAGCAGACTAAATATTGTAGAAAACAAATCATAATTTTAAGAATTTTAAGTTCTAATATATTTTTTTCATATAAAAATAGAATTGGTCTAAATAACTGTGAAATCTTGAAAATATTTTTAAATCTCTTGAAATATCTCTCTACTGCCGTGTTAAAGAAAAACTCATGTAAGCGACATTGTCGTTTAGGTCAACTTTACCATTGTCAGGTAAGAGAAAACGAACAGTAATCGCAAATTTACTTCTTAAGCTTTTCCTTAACACGGCAGTCTAGCAATCTCTTGAAATCTTTGGAAATCTTGAAATCTGGTGTATGCACGCGAAAGTCGAATAGTCAATCCCTCGAAAAGTCTTTACTTTTAGCAGTCTGTTTTTTGCTTATTAAGCTCGTTTTCAAGCTTCACGGCTGTTATTGCTCTCAAACAGTTGGCACTATTTTCGTGTTGTTCAAGAGTTGCTGTCATTCTCATTGGAAAAGGATAAGTTGTACTCGAAAGAGAATGTTAAAAATTTCTTTATTGCATCAACCAAAACACTTGATAAATTTCATCAAGGATATTAAAGAATTAAAGTATTTTCAATGCCTCTTTCCTGAAAATATTAAGAAACCGAAAAATTGTCGTTTCATTGAGAGGGTATGGCAAAGAGACGACAGCAAAATTAAGAATTTCGTTATCATAATTTAATTTTTATAAAATCAATAATCATAAAAGATGTAATATAAGATTAGAAACGCATTCTTTCCCAGTTGTTGAAAGTTGTATTAAACTCGACTTTTCGTAGAAATATGTGTATCTATTTAATTTATCTACTTTCTGAAGTCCCCTATTTCCTCTAGAATATTATTTAGGATCACTGTGAAGCTTGAACTCTTGATTTAGAACCTCACACAAGTTAAATCCTGCCTTTTTATTAACAGCAATGATTGCCATAAGCAGTCCAGAGAAGCGCCATCTTGCTGATCCGCAGCGAATAAAAAAAACTCGAAAACTAAGTCTGGACCGTAACCAAAACTCAACTGATCAACTTACCAAGACCCAATTTGAGCATCTAGAAGAGCATCTGGAGCACCTTAAGATCGCTCACATCGGGATTTCCTCTCTACCATTCAGAATCTGCAACCTGCGGAACCTTAAGCACCTGGATGCATCGGGGAATCAACTTCAAGACCTTCCTGAGGATCTCGGGCGCCTAGAAAACCTTGAAATCCTCAACTTGAGCTTTAACGATCTCTCCAAGTTCCCCATTTCCTGTGCAGCACTAAATCACCTAAAGCAGCTACTTCTATCAAACAACAGGTTCGAATCCGTTCCCGAGTGTGTTGAAGAGGGGATGATGAACCTCGAAATCCTCGATGTTTCCCATAATCCCCTAAAGTTCATTTCTCGTCCAGCTAGCACAAAACTCAAACGGTTCTCAGCAAAAGGCTTAAAATACTGTAGATTTTTTCCCGAGTGGTTGCTAAATTCCAAATTCTGGAAGCTGGATGAAATAACTCTAGACGATTCGGTCTTTGATAAATTCGACTTTCGAGAAAAGTCAATCTTGCACCTGAGAAGTTTCTCGATGTGCAATTCTTCTTTGAATGATAAGCACTTGGAAAAAATCACGTCAAACATGGTCGAATTACAAAAGATAAATGTCGGTAATAATCGAGTACAATTAAAACGAGAGGGGAAATCTAATAAATTTTGTTTCCTGCCAGGCTCGAATTTGAAAAACCCTGGGAGAGTGAAGGAGATCAACGTCAGAATGATTGCGTTGTCGATACTACCACACTCTATCGGCAAGTTTTCTAATTTAATAAGACTCGACATTGGGGAAAATGAGTTATGTTGGTTGCCGGATGAAATCTGCGTACTTCAGAATCTGAGGGTGTTAATTATCGATAGTTGCGGATTGGGTAAATTACCGGAGAAATTTGGAGATTTAGATAAATTAGAGGAAATTGTCGCGTGCAATAATCGACTCATGGAGCTTCCTAGATCAATGACAAATCTGAAAAACTTGAAGATTCTGGATTTGTTTAATAATGAGCTTTCTGAGATGCCGACTTGTTTGAAGGGAGAAAAGCTCAAGTGTTTGGATCTTGAGAAGAACTTGTTCGAGATTAATAATCCCTTGGTAAGTGAAAACAAATGAGTGAAGAGCTTATCAAAAAAATATATTCCTTTTTTTAAATCCACTAAACGAATTCAAATAATATTTGCAAAATAATACCCACCTTCGACACAAAGTTATAATTAAAAACAAATAAGATCTTTTCAGATTAGGCTTTATTGAATGAATAAATTGTTTCAATGAAAAACTTTTTCGAAGAGGTACGATAATTGGAATTAGTTTTTCGTTAAACTTCGACTTGTTCTGATCAAATGCAAAATTTCAGGGCGACCACTGGGCTGGAAACCTCGTTAATGACAAAAAATTCATTTTTTAACCGGGATTTAAAAAAAAAAACCGTCCAATCATTTTAAATCTTACTTGATATCATATAAAAGTGTACGAATTTGACGAAGTCAATTTCGAATCTCATTAAAGTTGCTACAATTAAAATTTTTAATTGCACAATTTTAAATGTTTCAAGTTTTAATTATTCAATTTTTGGTAGCCTGGAGTTTGTAAAAAAATAGCCTTTGAATTTGAACAATTTTGAATCGAATACTGCATTATTCTACAATCGTATTGAACAAGTTTACATTTGATTTGTTCAAAAATAAATAATTTTTAATGAAACTGTTCAAAATTGGCCAATTTCAAAAAATTGTTAGAAATTCACAAATTTAAAGTTGAAAGCTTTAATAGTTAAGCAATTCTCAATGCTTCATTTGGAATTCGTCGAATTTAAGTCACCAATTATTTAAAAAGTGTTTCATTTCGATAGGTTTTTCGAAAATCTACCATTTTATATTATAAAATATTAAATATTTCAAATTTAATATTATACAGTCCTGTTTGAAGGCTTCAAAATAAAACAATGCTTTTACAAAGGGACAATTTTTAGTATAATTATTTTTCAACTGAAAGCATTTCAAATGACATGGTTGTAAACAGAAACGTTAAAAACTGTATTGCTTTATGTTTAAAACATTCAAAATTGTATGGTTTCAAACATGAAACATTCAGAATGTTTAAATTTTTAATTGAAAGCCACAATATTTGAACAATTTTGAAAATGATCCAATCTTAACTGATTTCATGTGCAGTTTCAGTGTATAGATTTGTTACCGTTTCTTTTTCTTTCATAAGTTTTCCTCTGTGAAAAGTTAGAATGTCGAGAAAGAAAAAGAATTTGCTAGTGGAGATCAATTTTTGGTTGTTTTAGAAACATTTAACTTCGAAAAGCCGGTACGATTGAATTTTTATATTAAAATTTCTGAAAATTGTTTGCCTGATATTGAGTAAACAATACATCAAATTTTTTGTTTTTGAAAAATGTAATTTTATTTATTTTTTCATTATTTTTGGACCAAAGGATTATACAAAATTATAGCGCTTTGTAATCAATCAGAAACTTTGTCGATAGAAATTAGTAAACATTCTGTTATTCAAAAGTGTTCAACCTTGTGCCTCTGAATGCAGCAGTATTTTTATAATCTAGGAGAAACAAAGTCTCTTTCAGAGTGGAGGGTTGAAAGCTTTCAGTACATTGTTGAGACATGATGCAGAAGACGATATAGAAGCTGTATTTTTAATCTTTTAACGTTCTCTGATCTTTGAAATCATAGATGAGAAACACGCCGTATGACGTTCTCAGAGAGAGATTAAGACAACACTACAATTATGAAAGGGATGTTGGTTCCAAACAATACAAAGAAGATAACACGTACGACTTCAGCGACTCGAAGCCATCTAACAGTTGCAGCGACAGTGAATGCGGCGAAATGTAAGAAAAATCAAATGTAGTGCTTGTTTATGAAAATTCATTTCAAAATTATTGTCCCATAAAATTATAAGGAGGAACATGCGTAGCTTCGAGATAATAATATTATCTGGAAGAAAAGTTGTAAATACATTCTTATAAAATACAAAAAAGAGTTGAGATGATTACTTGTGTCGTAAGTATTCTGTAATGCTACATATATTGTACTTCTAATTGCAAATTATGTAAAATTTCTAAAAAAAAAAAAATAACATCACATTTTTCATTGTGTCAACAGAAAATATTTCAGACATAACCTATACGAATGAACAAGAAATATTTTTTACTATCAGAAAGTCATAATTATGCACTAATTGTAAAACATTTCCACAATAGCTCTTTACTTATATAAATTCAATTAAATATGATTATTAAAGTTTTCATTAACACGACATAATCATGGTGAGGTTCAGCAATTGAACGAACGTTGAAAGCAATTTCTGTCGTACAGGTTGAGAACCTCCTCAACTCAATTTCATTTCGAACGTAGATATTCAAGAAAAACTGTTTTTGTCAAACCGCGGTAGTATATGAAAATTTTTTAAAAGCTTTACATCATTTCGAAGCAATTTAATCATTCTATACTCTATAGTATAGAAATTATTTTAGAATTTTAATAATTTTTATTCAAATTAATAAAAAATTAAGTTACGCCCAAAATTCACACGTTGCACTGGTTGAAAACGGTGTATAAAATATACGTATCTTTTCATGCTGCACGTCTTCGTTGCGGCAGGCATCGCAACAACTTGACAAATCTCCTTATAAATACCAGGTGAAGACTATTTTACCGACCGATCATAGTTGATAAGTCATTTCAAGCTTCAGCATACAGAGCAAAAAATCTCTGCTTATACTTATACGGCCTTTTTTCGCCTCTACGATGTACGTCCAACGAGACTCTCGTGAGAAAAGATATGACTTCTGGAAAAAGACGTATAAAGTCAAGGTATCCCATTTTTGATGACGCATGTACCAATGAGGCCGATGTACCAGAATTCGCTAAGATATCCCTTTTAAAAACATTATACGTCCATTTTACGGAGTATCTAAGCTACGTCACTTCAATTTTCAATGATTTACGTCCTCTTTGTATTAAATTATTATAAACAGTTTCAACTTTTTATTAACACTATTAGATGCAGCTTTTTGAGACGATTCCAACGATATAAAAATCTCAATTTCGATAAAAAATTGAGTTAAGGAGGTTCTTAACGTGTAGGGTAGATTTGACTTCATTTTTTTGTGTGTTATCATGTTGGTGCCCCTGTTGGCATTTAAAATATTCAATGAGTTGATTCTCCGTCAAATTAGCGTCCTCATGCGACGTTGCTAATTTGCACGTCAATTTTAGTTAAGAAGAAGACACCACTTCAAAATTAATTATTATACCTGTATATTAATCGGTGGTGTGTTCAGTTTATTAATTTTTATGACTTTCAGAAAGACTCTTCTACACTTTCATAAGTTTTCTGACTAAATATCTTGGATTTTAGAATAGAAATATCCGAATTATATGATGCATATTCCTCCTTAAACTCTGAAAACTTTTAAGAAACTTGAAATGTTACACGTTTACATTCAGTGTTTTTAAACACAGACTTTACAGTCTGGTCCCCATTTCTCTTATATAGGCAACTCTCCACATACAGGGCACTTCGAAAATGAGAAATTTTTTTTTAAATTGTAGTTTTTAGTTCGAGTTAGATTTACTAGCGCTAGAAAAAGAGTTTATAAAAGTATACACGCTACAAAATTATTTGTAGCACTCCTTGAGCATTTTAACACGTTGCATTCTCCATATTCCTCTAACTAAGGCTTAGTATTTAATCAAATAAGGCAACGCAATATAATGTTCAACACTAAGAAAAAAAAAGACAAACAATAATTATCTGATACAAAACAAGAAGAAAAATTTATTTTTAAAAATTTAATGAGATGAACATCATAACGTTAAAATATTATATTTGCTTATTTTGATAGCTCCTTATATAAAATAAAATTATTTATCTACAAACCTTACTTTTCATTACCTTTTAGCAAATATTTTTCGAGGTGGTAATAGTTTATTATGGGTTTTTCTGAGGAAAAGCTGAAGGTAAGATTATGTCGCCGTCGATAGATGTTACGTCAATGGAAAACAACTGAAAAAGTCTTCTTAAAGGTCTAAAATAGAAGGGTTCCCGAAATCCTTTGACAAATTTTTTGACCCCGCTATAATTTATACTTTTTATCATTCATTCACTCAGTTTTATACCGTATGAGGGGGGTCGATCTTAGGCTTGTGAAGATCACACCCTTCATTTTATTTTATCGTCGGGGCAGACATCTAAATTTCTTATACGTATTTATTATTTCTGAGAAAGAGGGGGTGGGTTATGTAAAAAAAAAAGAGAAATACGCAAGGCC
>JAUMHM010000031.1:65618851-65641833 GCA_032362435.1 Melikaiella ostensackeni
ACTGCGCCTTTATCTATACGCTGCTGGCATTTCACGCTTGGTTGAACATCGTCTCTCGCCCCGACCGCTGAGAAACTTCGTGGGCCAGCAGTCGGCCAGCAGTTCTAGGAAGGCGTAAACCGGACGGGCTTTTATGGGGGTTCGAGTGTACTTATTTGTGACTGACTCAGTTGTGATTAACTTAGAATTGGCTAATTTAATTTTAACTAACTCAGTTGTGACTGACAACGTATTGATTAACTCAGTTGTGATTAACTCACTTGTGTCTAACTTAGTAGTGACAAGCTCTGTTGTGACTAATCTAGTTATGACCTACTTATTTGTCCGTAACTTAGTCGTGACTAACTAACTAACCTAATCGTGATTAATGTAACTTAGTATTGACTAACTTACCTTGACTAACTCAGCTGTGACTAATTGTGTTGTGACCTACTTATTTGTGACTAACTTAGTCGTGATTAATTTAATCTTGAGTAAGTCAATTGTGACCTATTTAATTGTGACTAATTTAGCTGTGACCTACTAAGCTGTCACTAACTCAGTTGTGATTAACTGAGTCGTGACTAACTCAGTTGTGACCTACTTAGTTGTGTAAATTAGTGTGGCTAACTCAGTTGTGATTAACTTAATATTGATTAATTTAATTGTGACTAACTCAGTTGTGACCAGTTAGTTGTTACCAAACTCAGTCATGAATAACATCGTATTGACTAACTCATTTGTGAATAACTTAGTTGTAATTAACTCAGTCGTGACTAGCTCTGTTGTGACTAATCTAACTTTGACCTACTTATTTGTACGTATCTCAGTCGTGACTTAGTATTGAGTAACTTAATCGAGACGAACTTATTTTTGACTAACTCACCGTGAGTAACCAAGTTGCGACTAATTCTATTGTGACTGATCAGTCACAACAGAATTAGTCATGTCCTACTTAGTTGAAACTAACGCTGTTATGACTAATTCAGCTGTGAACTACATTCTTCTTGTGTTACTGTGCCGCCCGTTCTTGTGCCGGCTTCACGCTTCACGCTTGACTGCTTCTGTCTCCCTCCCTGAGCGTCCTTTGTCGTCCTATGCTGAAGGTCTTCACTCGGACAGTCAGTGCCGTATCAGAAGTTATTTACTTCGCGACTCTCTGGGCGTATACTTTTGTACATGGTGCCGGGTTTTGAGAATATATATATATATATATATCACGGTTGTGAGGCGTGGCCCTGGGTATGATTTACCGCGGTTCTACTGGGAGCCGGTGTCATTTTCATGGATGGCTGTCGCTCCCAGGGGGACCCTGCGGTGGTTGTTTGACCAATTTTTTAATATATATATATATATATATGTTTTTTCCTGTTATGTGGGAAACTATATAGGAAACCGTATAGGAAACTTTATCGTAATTTGAGCCCGGATCCCATATAGTTTCCTATATAATTTCCTATGTAGTTTCCCATGTTTTAAATTTTTTATTATACCCGATTGAAAAATCCCAAGTAGGAAACTAAATGGGAAACTATGCGGGAATCTATGTGCGAAACTATATGGAAAACTGTATAGGAAACCGTATTGGAAACTACATATATCGTAATTTGAGCCCGAATCCCATATAGTTTCTCATATAGCTTCCTATACAGTTTCCTATACAGTGTCCTATATAGTTTTCCATGTCTTACATTCTTTATTATAAAAGGGTCCTCAAGCGTTGCAAAGTAATTTCCTAGAAACCTGTAAACATGCACAATAATTATCATATTTATAACATTCTTCCGGATTTTATAAGTATGATAATTATAAACATACTAACATACAACATTATATCTATATCGTATTTTGAGACCGGATCCCATAGAGTTTCGTATATAGTTTCCTGTATAGGTTCCTATATAGTCTCCTCTACAGTTTCCCATGTCTTCAATTTTTTATTATAAGAGGGTCCTCAAATGTTGCATGTTTGCAGGTTTCTAGGAATTTACTTTGCAACACTTAAGGACACTTTTATAATAAAAAAATTCAAGACGTGGTAAACCATATAGGAATCTATATGAGAAACTATAAGGGTTCCGGGCTCAAATTACGATATAGTTTCCTATACGGCTTCCTATATAGTTTCCCACTCTGTCTTGAGATGAAACAGCATTTTATTTAAAAGATTCAAAGTGGCATAATTTCTCTTAAAAATTTTGAATAATTTAGGTTACTTTTTCAATAATAAGGTCTCGAGGGTCTTGAATTGCCTGCTAACAATTGAATAATTATTTGTTCACAACTACTTTAATATTATTAACGATACGACGACATTCTGTTTGCGCTTTCAACTTATTGAGAATTAAAATTTACGAGTTTTAGTTCAAAAATTGCTCTTTTAGGTTCTTAACTTGAAAAATTTAGAAATTTAAAAATGTTGTGTATCCTTTGGTGATCAAAATAATAATTGAGAGTATTTTGGATGGTTTCAGAACAGACCAGGTTATATTCTGGCTCCAAGTCAAGTGGATGTAGTCAGAAACATATCAAAACACTGGAATCCAAAGTTTAAAAAAGAGCGAAAAGCCAAAGTAATCAAAGTTGAACTTCCTGATTCGAAAGATGACAGTGAAATAACGGAAGATGAGAGACGTTCCATGATGAGAAGACGAGGACTTTATCCTCCGAGACCTTGGATTGAAAGAGGCTTCGTCCTTGCCTGCACTGGTGGCATTTTCGAAGCCTACGTTCCTCCCGAGGGAGACGGAAAATTTTCAGCGGTCACAACATCCGTAATTTACTTGTCTTCTAATTCTTAATTTATTCAACACAGTGGCATATTACTTAAGAAGTTAATCTTGTTCCAGGGAATGAAACAAAATGTGCTCGCTATAGGAAAGAAAACAACTTCTATGATGGCTATCAGAAAAATAAAGAGCTATGTCGATGATTTTAATGCAAAAGATTTTTCAGAAGAAGCAAGGGATATCTACATTAAAGGCCACGAAGCTTTGGCCAAGTAATTTTAAATCAAATTTGATAAGTAACTGTTTCAATAATGACTCCACTATTTAATTCGGATTTTTATTTTATTTACAGGAAAGATTTTGAAACGCTTAGAGATTACGTTACAGAAAAAGTTTATGCCGTAAGTTTATCACGTTAGTGGATTTTTCCAACTTACTGCAGTGGATATACTTTCAATAATTTTTCTTAAATGTTTGATTAATTTCCAGGAAATGAAGCACAATATTTTGAATAAACAAATTCGATGGACGTTTATCGAATCTTTGGAGCCAGCACGAATTGTCCGTGCTCGAAATACAAGTATCAGTGGCAAAGATAATCCCTATGCTCAACTTACGGTTCGATTTCATACCAAACAGGTGCGTTATAAACATAAAATTTTCAAAAAATGCATACCTGCATGTATAATATATTGAAAAAGTGTAGGATCAAGAATCGATAAGATTGATGAGTTGCTTTTATTTCAGACCTTAGCGATTTACGATCGATTTGGGCGTTTGATGCATGGAAGTGAGTTTATAGCAAAAGACGTTCTGGAATATATAGTATTTGAAAGGCATTTAGCCAACGAATATGGAAAATGGCGCATTCATGGCAAGATTATTCCCTCTTGGCAAGCACCTAGAGAACCTTCTGTAACCACAGGGGTCAAATCGGTAGTAACCGAAGAAGCCAAAAATACGAGTGAAGCTTCCAGAGTAGAAACACCCGCAATCGCATCTTCAGATGAAAAATCACAGGAATCAACGCCGGCAACTATATAGTGAACTATTTTTTGACTCTTTGGTAAGTAAGATTTACAGATAGAGGGAAAAATGTAAATCGTCTTCAGCTGCAAAAAAGTAAATAAATCTGTTTGAAATTAAAGTTGAATATGTTAAACTTATTTTCATATTAGTTTTAATCTTTGAAATCCTTCAATTCCTGTGATTAAATGCATTAAAATCCACTAAAATGATATAAAATCCTATTAAATTGTATGGAATCTGATGATATTCTTTAGAATATTTAAAGTCCTATGATATCCTGTGAAATTTATTAAAATACCTTATTGCAAGCCTTTAAATTCCATCGAAATTACTGAAATCCTCGGAAATCTTACAAAATCCTTGGAATCTTTTTAAATATCCTAAAACCTTATTATAAAGTCTTTCCGAAAATCTAGGAAATTTTTTAAATCCTGTAAAGGCTTAAAGTCATTAAAATCCTTCAAAATTTCTTGAAACTTCAAATCACTTGCAGATTCTTTGGGGTTCTTTTAAAATACCTTAAAATATTTCAAGCCACTTGAAATTTTATAAAGCTCTGACAAATTCCTTGGATCTTTTTAAATACCCTAAAATATTTGAAATTCTTTGAAACCTTTTGGAATTCCTTTGAAAATTTGTAAAGCTCTCGAAAATTCCTTGGAATGTTTTTAAATACCCTAAAATATTTTAAATCCTTTGAAATCTTTTTAAATCCCTTGCAATTTTTAAAGATCTTGAAAATTCGTTGAAATCTAATGAGATATCCTAAAATATTTAAAATGCTTTGAAACCTTTTGATACCATTTGAAATCCCTTGAAATTGTTTAAAGCTCTTGAAAATTCGCTGATATCTTATCAAATACCCTAAAATCTTAAAAATCCTTTGAAAACCCTCGGAATATTAAAAAAAAAAAAAAAAAAATCTTTGAACTTCTTTATAATCCCTCAAGTCATTGAATAAATTCTTTGAAAGCCATTATTATGTTATAAAATCCCGTGAAATTACATGAAATCTGATGATATTCCTTGAAATATTTGAAGTCCTATGAAATTCTTCGAGATCCTGGGCAATTCATTAAAATGCCTTATTGCAAGCCTATAAAATGCCTTAAAATTGCTGAAATCCTTCGAAATCTCACAAAATCACTTCAAATTCATTAAAAATCCTTTCAAATGTTTGAAAATCCTCTGAAATGCATTGGAATTTTTCAAAATATCCTAAAATCTTATAAATCCTGTGAAGTACATTCAAATCTTTCGAAATTCAAGGAAATTCTTAAAAATCACTCAAAATTCCATAAAAATCTTTTGGAATCTTTGGCATTTCTAAAACCCTAAAACCTTTTAAATCTTTCGAAATCCTTAATTTTTTTTTTAAATCTCTTAAAATCCCTTGAAATCTTTGGAATAATATTATACACACCCCTAAATTAATAAATTCTTATGAATTTCCTTGCACTGCTTTAAAATCTTTAAATTTCTTAAAACGTTTGAAAACTTTGTGTATATTCCTTGAAATAATTAAAATCCTTGGAAATCCCTTGAAAGCTGTTGCAATCCTTTGGAGTACTTTTAAGTCCCTTGAATACCCTGGAAATCTTTCAAACCGTTTGAACCCTTTCAAGAAAATTGTGTGAACCACTTTTTTCCATATAATAATTAATTTTTCAGCTGGGATGTCAACCTTATTTATTATATACCGGGAAAAGTAATTCAGAAAAATTATAGATAAGAATAATCTAATAATCCAGCCGATAGGAGATTAATCCCTTAATTTGCAATTTGCATTTTCGAAAAAGTCGAAACTTTTCGAATCTTCGCGCAAGAGGAAAGACAAGAGAGACGACTAGTTCGCGCCGCCTCCGTGAGAGCAGCGCTCGCTTTTACTAGTGGTGGCCACCATTGTTAATTCCTGCTTTGGTTGATGCTCTGACGATTTTTTGGCCGAAAATCGCGGAAAATCTCAAATTCGCCAGACTTTACGGACCTCCTAAAAAAGGTGTGTAATAGCAAAGAACCCCGTCGCGGAAACTGGCGGAGCTTTTTTACATCTCCAACGTTTCACGGGCTCCGCCTGGTATTGCCTCTAAAGCCTAGACCTAGTGAAATCAAGTCAATCAAGTGTGGCCATCGATTTACGCGAAAGAAAGAGGCACTTATGTTCATCGGGTGTTGGTGCGTTCAAAACGTTTATACCTCCGAGTCGTGTGCGTGGTCACAAGACACGTGCGTTCGCGTGCCCCTCGTCCTCGCGACCTGTCCAACTCCAAAAACACGACACACCGGTGAGAATTTTCGCGACCAGCCGAGTCTCGTCCTCTCTCGCGATCGCTTCACAAATCAAAATACAACCTTCCATCCGCTCAGGACTCGAAGCAAAATCTTTGGACTCCGATGAAAAAGAATGTGCATGTATGCCTTAATAATTTAGAATTGTTCTCTAATTAAAAACAGCCAGTGCTGCTTAGTTCGAAAGAACCCTACGTGGCCCTTTGCACGCGTCGTTTCTTCATTTGGTGCACGCCTGCATATCTGCACCCGCCTGTCGCACCTGAATTTAGTCGATTTGCAAAATGTGAACATCAATTAATTGAACATAGAGTCATGATCCGAATTCTGTTTTCTCGAGTTTTTCACAACTTGCCAACTATACAGAATCTGTGCTCTAGAAATTTTCGCTCCGTCACCTGCTTCCACTACGCGTTCCTACCCTCGAAAATCGTGAACGTCATCAACGTGTCGAATTTCTACCCTTTTAGATTTGTATATTTTTCACTAATTTCCTACCTCTCGCGAATTGCGCAATACTCATATTTTTGGATACGTTTTCCTGTGCACTTTTGTCCCTTAAAAAATTCGGAAAGGTTGGTCTGAGTGGCTTTGTTTATGGTAATCGCGAGGGTGGTCCGTTCGAAAGTTTCATAAATGGTCTACAAATTTTTGGACCCACATTTTTCGAATGAGTGCGGTCAAGTAGTTGAGAAAATTTTTCATTCAGTGGTGTGGAAATTTGAATAAGGGTTGTGAATAGGGTTTCGAAATCTTGAGCTCCTTGTATAGAGTGCCATTGAAACTGATCATTTGTTTATTGATTCATTCATACAGTTAGTTGACATGCTGGGAATTCGTAGCATATGCCGACCCACACATATGTTGCCTCTCTGTGAATTATTCGGAATTTCCACATCTAATTTACCATACAGTGTTTTCAAAATTTAGACTGAAATGTTCTCCACGATAAAAAAATATTTTTCGTCAGGAAGTTTTTAGGATTTTATCAGACTGAAAAATATAACTTTTTATGTTGATCTCACATCGAAGATAAAAAGAATGCCAGCTGTGTACACACTCTTTTTGTTAATCAAACTAATTGAACAACTCCAACAACTCTTATCTCAAAATTTTCAAGTTTTATTGAAACCCAGAAATTAATAAACTCGATACTCTCCTTTCAGTTACGTGAAATTTTAATAAGAGTTATCTACGCGAATATCTTTCATAAAACTAAAAAAATTCTTTTTCAGAATTTTGAAACAGCACGATCCGTTGAAAGACAACTCTGGAATTGAATCACTTGACTTGAATCAGAGAACATCAGAACAGTACAAATATCAGTCAACAGTTGCTGAATCCTTCAGCATTTCAGCATGGTGTGACTTCCTGCAGACCTGATGCTGCTTTCAGCAATGGTAATTAAAAATTTTGAAATCCAATAAGAGAGTGAAAAATCATAATTTTCCCACAACAATCATAGGACATAAAAATACCAGTGATCTTTGTGGGAAATTTACAAAAAAGTTGAATAGTTCACACGAGGAACAGTGTAAAATTACATGAAAAAAAAACCAAAATAGTCTGTAATTTTCCCTCAATATTGTGAATTTCCATCGATCTTTGCGGTAAAATTACCATGATTTTTCATGTAAATTTTCCACAAAGATCACTGATATTTCTGTGTCCTACACTAAAAAAATTCTTCTGAATTTTACATCGCTGGGCGGTGGGCATAAAGGAATCCTCGGTGAACGGAGTAAAATTACGTATTGAATGAATATTACACCTGCAACGTAAATTTCCGTATCTGAACGTAAAACTTTATCCGTAGTCGGAATTGGCCGGAATCGCAATTATTAAATATTACTCGAATATTATTTGATTGTATATACTATTTAAAAATGACTAATTCAAAGTAATTCTTTATTAATTAGTGTGGTTACCATATGACTTAACTAAAAATGAAACAAAACTAAAAGAATTTGTAACGGACGCGTTGTAAACCGACAAAGTGAGGTTACGTACATAAACGTCCCAAAAACTAAGTGAAATCTTATATATTCATGAATAAATAATAACTGAAATAAACTCCACGTCCCCATGAACAGAATAACAATACTTTCTTAATAATCTCCACAATAGTGGTGAATTTTGTTGATACACTGTAAAAAATGTGACTGAAAAATACATTTCGTTTTGTATGTTTTTTCCTGTGATTGTTGTGGAAGACTATACATTTATTGTAAATTTAAACTGATTTCTGAAGGAATTTTCCCATAACTATATGAAATTTACAATAAACATGTAATTTTCTCACAACGATCATAGGACATAAAAATACCAGTGTTCTTTGTGGGAAATTTACGTCAAGAATCATGGTAATTTTACCGTAAAAATCGATGGAGATTCACAACATTGAGGGAAAATTACAGAATATTTTGGTTTGTTCGTATAATTTTACACCGTTCCTTGTGTGAGCTTAACAGCTTTTTTTGAATTTCCCACAAAGATCTCTGGTATTTTTATGTCCTATGATTGTTGTGAGAAGAGTACATGAAAGTTTTTACAGTGTATATAATTAATAAACGACGCGCAACGAAGATTCTCATCGCCAAAAGACGCCTACTTAACTATAATATGAGAACTGTAAAATTACAAATTGAATTGAAAATTACAAAAAAATCTTAAATTTCAGTTTTTTGTTCGGAAAATTCCTACGACAGACGATGCGATATTACAGCGATGCTCGATGGTCCGTTTATGTCCTTCGCTGATCGATGTGATTTTACACAGCTACCGTAAAATTACATGCAGTACACTGATGAAAGGTGTAATTTTACGTTTCTTACGTAATTTTCAGCAGATTTTTTTACAGTTAATGATTGTTGTGGGAAAATTACACGTTTATTGTAAATTGCATACAGTTATTGGAAAATTCCTTCATAAGTTAGTGTAAATTTACAATAAACGTGTTATCTTCCCACAAAAATCATCGGAAAAAATTGCAGGACGAAATGTATTTTTCAGTCGCATTCTTTACAGTGTACAGTTTTTAAAATACTTTATGGACCAAACTTTTAAACATTCATTTTTTTTGCAGGGTTTCCATTACTGGGAAATGCGCCTTATTGGGCGCTTTCATCAAACTTTCAGTGGAACTTGCAGAGATATTAAGATCTAAAGGCAATAAGTCCGGATCTATCAACTGGTATCAGCTTCTTAGGCATTGAGAGTGTTCTTGTACAAGTCTGTAATCTCGTTACGACCGATATACCGAACAAAACACAAAGCAGCTTATTTCACTCCTCTCACAACATTCACCTTAAGTCAGAAAGACTCTTCAAAAAGGAAGTGAAGAAATTGCATCCACGTCCTTCTGTCTTGAGAGAAGTATTATATTGCAGTACCTTCATTGGAATAAATCTTACTCCCTCGTATCCATTCACTAATATTTTTAGAGCACAAAGGTTAATCGACTCCAAACTCTACGAGAAAAGTCGAGATTCATACAAAAATAACGAGGTTCTTCACAACAATAAATCAGAGAATTTGAAATTTGAATTTAGTGAGAAGGATTGTAAAAAGAGATTGCAAACTTGAATGATAGGTGTGAGCCTAAGAAATAAATTCTAGATTCTGAGAGTGAGTGAACGTTTATTTATTGGGAACTTGGAAACTAGGATTCACCAAGATTTGAAAATGTCGGGTCAGTATCCTGGACACAGTCGTCCACCGGTTGGCACTCCTCCGCCTCAGACTGTCTGGAATCATCTGACTATGACACAAGGACAAGGTATTATTTGCCAGATTTTTCCATTTTATATAAAGGCTGCATGAATTAAGATAAAGCCATATTCTGAGTCTTTAGACAATTGTAGGGATCACAGTCTTTCCCTTATTCCCCTGCGTTTTCCTTTTTTTTCAAATTCCCCTTTTTCCCCCTTTTCCCCTCGTCTCTTTGAATATACGATATTTGAATTACTCGGGAAATTCTAAGAAATTAGTATATGTCGTAAGAACTGTGAAAACCATTGTTCGTTTTACACTCACCAAATTATTCTATTCAAAACTAAAATGTGCATAAAAAATTAAAAACTCTTTTGAAAAAACTTGAAATTGAAACAATTTAAAACATATGGAAAATGTGAAAGCCGGAAACAAAGGTTGTTATCCAATATAAAATGGGAAACGTTAAAAATATATAGTAATTTTAAAAAGAATTATTAGAAGGTAAATATTTCTAAATTTAAATGTACAAAGTAATTAATTTACAAAATGGTATATTCCTATTTGATAAACTGCAAAGTTATATGTTCTAACTTGTATAATTTAAAGCCAAACGTGCAAAATTGAGCCACTTAAATTTTGAATTTGTATAAGAATGTTTAGCAGTCTCAAATTTTATTTTTAAATCTTACCATAAACAATGTACAATGTTTATTTGACCGATTTCAAACTAAACTATTTAGGATTTAAATCAAAAAAGCTAAAATATTTTTTCACTGAACCTATACCTATACCCTTTAATTGCCCCTGCAATTGAAAGGTGTCATGAACGAATCTCCCAAATATCAAAATTTTGAAAAATGTTTTCTGTTATCTGTTTATCGTATAATCCTTACTCATGTACCTGTAAAATGTTTGGGCCCAACTCGAAATAAAAGTGGGTGAAAAATATTTTGGTATTGTGTTATCAAAACCTCCCAAACGCCGTATGTTTTCCTTCCTCAAAATTGCTAAATATTGGACTCCGAATCATTATTTATTAATCTTAAGTTGTATTTCCCACCATTCGATAAAAAATTTGAAATAAAAGCATCATTTTGCAGGAAAAAAATCAAACTTAAACTGAAAACTTCATCGAATTTTTTTGTGACTAAGTTGAAAAATAAAACATTTTTATTTATTGTGTCGATAGCCTAAATTTTTTTTTAATTTTAAATAAACGGTAGCGTCTAAACGTTGCACTCTTTTCATGTCATAAATATCGTTGAGTATCTTCTTTAGTATTCCTTAGGACCATTAGGATCCTTCAGGACCCATGATTGTCTCTTAAGCCTAGCAAAAAACATTTACGTCAATTTTCCTGGAAGCCTAAATGTTTGTCTAATAAAATGGATGAGATGCAAGTTCAGTACCTAGAATAAAAACATAATTTTCAGCCTAATTGGATAATTTTAAATTGAAAGCATTCAGAATTGAATAATTTCAGATTCAATTTTTCATTTTCAAAATTGGACAATTTCAAATTGAAAACTTTCGAACTTAAATAATTTTAAATTTCGAATTTAAAAAATGTTACTATGTAAAATACGTTGGTTAAAAATTTACATCCTTTTAAATTGTACGATTTAGGGTGAAATCCTTAATGCTTAAACAATTTTAAATTCAAATATCAAAAGACGATTTTTAATTTAAATCGTTCAAAATGGTATCACGTCAAACTGAGTTTTAATGTTTTAGCAATTTGAAGGTTGAAGCGGCGAAAAATTAATCATTTGAAAGTGAAAGCGTTTGGAATTAAACAATTTTGAATTGAAAACGTTATGAATTAAATAATTTTAGATTGAAATATTCGACCTGAATAAGCAAGTTTAAACTGAAGACATTCAAACTTTAGCAAACTCAAACTGAGACACAAAATTAAAATTTCTGATAAAAAAAAAACACAGAATTAGTGTTGGTTTTGAAATAAATGCAGTAATCACGAGAATAAATATATTTATGAGTGACTTAATTTTGATCATTAACAAAATGTGTATGAAAATGTGCTTATTTTCATTTTTCTTTCTCTTCTTTTCTTTGTTGTATAACTGTCTCTAATGAGCCTATCACACCGATTTTTAGAAATACACTTTTTTCGTTTTAAGGCTTTTTGTGCAATTTGTCTTCAATTGTCAAGTATCTCTTAAAATTTTGACAGATTTTTATATACTGATCCATAAGAGATAATTTCATATTTGACAGATCTCTGGTTTTAACAAAAAGAAAAGAAAGAAATTCCTAGAGAAAAATCGTGGTCATGTCCTAAGGAAACAAAAGGAAAAAGGCACCAGGTTTTCCAAATACATAGTCATTTTTGTATCTAAAAAAATTAGCTCTCTTGAAAAATTCTTTCGAATACCTCAGATCGTTTTACTAACAGGGTGCATTAGAAAAAATTGACATGCCTGATGAATCGAAAATGTAAAAGCAGCACGTTCTTCTCATAGACATTTTCGTTTATTTAAAAATTATCATTTTCTGTTTTTGTCTAAAAAATCTGTTGAATGCCTTAGAACTTTTTACTAATAGAAATATAGTAGAACAATAATCAAGAAAGGCTGAAAACATTAAAAATACATAATCCTCAAGATTTAAATATTTAAATTATCCTGCTCATCTATTTTTCATTCGTTCAGTTTTTTAAATTTTTTCTAATGTATTTTAATTAATAGGTTGTCTTGAGCTGCTTACAAAATTTGTAAAATCTAACTACTAAATTCATTTTAAAAATCGAAAAATTACTACTTATGTCTATGAAAAATCTACTGCCTCAATAACTTCTTTATCATAACCCATTTTTGTAAAAAAGACCCTATGAGCATGAAACAAGTACCTTTTGTACCCTATTTTTTATCCCATCGGGAATGTGTGGCCTGTTTTTCTTTAAAATTAAAATCATAAAAGTTTCAGTTTTCTTGCCACTTATAAATTTTTTTCTGGCGTTTTGAAGGTTTAGACATGACACCCTTCATTTATAAAATTATATTCTAACAAATCTTTTTTTTTTAATCTCATTTCAGGATTAAACATGCATCCAACGGGTCTCTCAGGAGCATCACTGAATCCAGCCGGGTTTTACACACATCCATCCATGGCACGTGCTTCTCATTTAACACCACAACTCACTCCACAGTTGGCACATACTCAGGCTCCACCAACGTGGCATACTCCAACTGTACCTGTAAAGTCCGTAACACCTTCGAACACAGCTGGCAATCCGCTTTTCAGTCTTCAGATGTTGGTTGACAACCGGCAAAACCAAAACCAGTACAGAAATGCTCCAGGTGCTCAGAGCACGCTCGATCTGTCAGCGACTTCTGAAATGGCAGAAAACTATTCTCGAATACCCCAAGATATTCCCATTAGCTTAACTGCTCGAAACGTCGACAAAGGCAGTCGTAATGGGAACATAATTTCGCCACCAATACCTCTAAACGGTGACACGTCTTCAGACAGTGGAATTAGTTCCTCTGTTCCAACGCCCAACTCCTTGATCGAGCCAGTCTCGCTCTCTACAAAGGAAATCATTGCTCCTAAAATCTCTGTCAAGAACTTTGAAAGTAATCTTAAGGGTGTGGCGAATCTTCACGATAAAATGAAGGAAAGCACTATCGACAGTTATGTCCAGAAGGTTATCAATCTACCCCCGAACGTGACAATCGAGAGGGTATCGACGGAAAAGAAAGACACCGAGGTTGCAAAGTGTAAAGATACGCTGAGCGTCATCGCACAAATGCCAAGGAACATTATGCCAGTTATTGTTAATCTTACTTCCAAGGATAAAGACGTGGTCGATAGTCCTAGGCGAGAACCGTCGGTGGAGAGTGACAGGAAGCTGGAAGATTCGAGCGTGAGGTCCCCGAAGAGTGCACCCAAGAGAGGATCGAAAAAGGGTGTTGATTCTCTTCTGGAGAAGTTGGAAGGTGGTAATAAAAAGTTAGGAACTGAGAACATCGGATCAGTAATAGTGACGCCCTTAGATGAAAAGGACACAAGTAGTGTAAAGAGTATGTCGCCAGAGAGGCGGAAATCAAGGTCCCCGAATCGAGAAGACGATGTTATTTCTCCTTTCAGCAACGAAGACTCGAATGATAATACTAAGCAGAGGAGGAAAAGAAAACTCGAGAAGCCCGTGAGACTTAGTAAGGATTCCAAGACAGAGGTGGAGGATATGGAACTCGAACCTACTGAGCCAACGGAGCCAAGAGATTGCGAAATGGAAGTGGATCTTGTGGATCATTGCCAGCATCCTCTGCAGATGAACGAACTAGTGGATAATAAAATAGAGCAGCGAATCGAGAACAAGGTTGAGGAGAGAATGTCTGGAATAATGAAGGAAAGTGTTGTAGGGCAGAGGACAGAAAGTTTAGGAGAAAGAGTGGAACCGAGTGTAGGAGAGAAAATGGAGTGTACGGAAGAGAGTTTAAACGACAAGGGCGAGGAGAATCAGCCAATCAGGAGGCGGAGATGCAGTGAAGGTCCTACGACAAATCCGGTTGTAAACCAAAGGGTGAGGAGAAAATCGAGCGACGATGCTACTGATCTTTCCAAGGTTGCGAGTCCGAAAGTCGCTGGTAATGCGAATCCTTTTAACGAAGTGGAATCAGAACTCGAAAAAATGTTCGCTGGGATTGTCGAGACTGATGAGACGAAGAAGCTGGAATCCAAGTTGGAAGACGGATCGAAAGAGAAACCGGATGATACTTTGAAGGCTGAAAATGTAGATAATATTGTCGAATCTACTACTGGAGGACAGAGTTCTAGTTTAGATCTAGTGTCGTCATCAGTGGAAGCAAAAACAACGCCGAAAAAAGGAAAGAAGGGAAGAGTGCGAGGAGGAAAGAGAAAAATCTCCAAGTCTGATAATATATTTGGTCCAAGTGGTGACTCAAAAGATGGGAAAAAAGGTAAAGCGACCAAGAGGAAGAAACAGGAGGGTTCGAAAAAGAATACGAAGAAGGCTACGAAGGTTGATGGTTTGAGGGAAGTGACTTACGATTCTGGATCCAATGCGAGTTCAATTAGATCTCGTGGACCTGTTGTTCATGTTGAAGGACCTCGAGATAGTCCTTTGAGTATACAAGTTGTTAACGTGCCACGAGAAGATGAAGAAGAGAAGAGTAAAGAGAAAAGGAAAAATGTGGGAAATGGAAATGCGGGTCGAAGTAAGAGGCTTAGTCATCAAAATGATCTCGACTATCGAGGTGAGTCATTAATATCATTGTTTTCAGATTTGATATATTCTTTCTTTTTTCCCATGCTTTCTTAGTCTTTATCTTTATTTAAGGCGGCTTGGGCGTTTGGTGTCGTATGAAGTGAGGGACACCGTGGGGGCACGTTTTATATGAATGCTTATTGCTACTTATTTTTTTTATAATTATACGTATTACAGTCCCATCTAAGTAGAAGAGTAAGAAATCACGAAAAAGTCGCCAATAAAAAGCGATAGTAAAAATTTATAAATTTCACCTAAGCGCCTCGTGTGAACGTGACGTCCCTTCTCGCAATTTTCTCTTGATTGAAGTCGTCAACCCCTTGTTTTTACGAAACTAATAGATTCCTCGTAATCGGCAGTATTAGTACATATTTGATTTATGGGGACTCGTGATTTTGTTCCGGAGTTTGGTCGATTTTTCTCAGGAGTCCCACAACACTACGTGTTGAACTGACACTTTTTCGGTAGCAATTTTTTCGAAAATGACGTCGTTAACCATAGTATTTCTTTTTTCCAAATGAATTTGGCATACTTTATTCAGATAATCTCCAAGTTTCAGAGCCGTCAGCGATTTTTTCGAAAAACGCCCAAGCCTCATTAAACGAGAAGCTGAACGGTCCTCAAACATTTAAAGTAAGTAAGCAGACAAATGAATATTTTTACATGGAACAGCAAAATTTGTTCCTCATTTCAGCTGCACGCTAAAGGCGAAATATGAAAATCTCCGAAATGTTGGTGTTTATTACTTCCACACGACTTTAGGGAAAATTCCCTCAACCATTTTTTACAGTGTACGTAAAAAAGAGCCACAATTTTCCTATTTCAGCAAGTAACGTAACATTGTAATGTATCTTAAAAATTTTTTAGGTTGATATTGTTTATTTAACACATGTTGCCTGGGATTTTGTGTCTTATCATCAATTGTTAGGTGAAAGCTGAAATTTTTATCCAATCCTAATGATCAAGAGCTGATTTTATTCCTTACACTGAGAAAAATGGATCATACGAATTAGATATTACAACTTGAGTATAATACGCTGTAAATTAAAGTATATTAGCCTGAATAATCTATAATCTTTTTCTAATATATGAAGATGTTACCAAATATAATCTCTATAGATCTTAAATTCTTATGATCTTCAGAAATGAAATTGTAACTTCTCAGATTTTAAAACATTCAGGCGTCCGCTGAGTCTCAGATGGTTGTGGCGCGTGTAACATAGTGTCATACTTTGCATTCACTTGCATCATACAAATTAATAAGTGATAAAGTAGTAAAGAGATTATTAGTGTTAAACCACACCTGATTTGGATGTAGAATACACTGTAAAAAAAATTTGCTGAAAATTACGTAAGATTCGTAAAATCACACAGTCCATCAGTGTGGATTTAAGAAAATACGTAAATTCACAACGATACTGTAGGTGATTTGACAGCGGCTGTGTAAAATCACATCGACCAGTGATAGACATAAAGGGGCTCTCGAGCAGCGCTGTAATATCGCATTGTCTGTCGCAGGAATTTTCCGAATGAAAAACTGAAATTTAAGATTTTTTTTTGTAATTTTCAATTCAATTTGTAATTTTACATTTCTCAAGTTATAGTTAAGTTGGCGTCTTTAGTGATGATATTGTTCGTTGCGCGTAGCTTATTGATTATATATCAACAAAATTCACCATTATTGTGGGTATTATTTAAAAAAGCATCATTCTGTTCACGGTGAAGTGGAGTCTATTTCACTTATCATTCATTCGTAAATATATAAGATTTCGCTTGGTTTTTGGGACGGTTATGTACATTTAACCTCACTTTGTCGGTTTACATCGCATGCTTTACAAATTCCTTTAGTTTTGTTTAATTTTTAGTTATTTCATATGGTAATTAAATGAATCAATAAAATCCATTTTGAATTAGTAATTCTTAAATAATATATACAATTAAATAATATTTGAGTAAAAATTAATCATTACAATTCCGGCCAATTCCGACTGTGGATTGAGTTTTATGTTCAGAGACTGGAGTTTTCCGCGCAGAGCCTGAAATTCACGGGGTGCAGGCGTAATATTCAGGCGTGTAGTATATTATGCAACATGTGCGTAAAATGTCGTTTTACACACACGATCACCACAAGTGGGTAAATCGTACGCACATGTTGCATACGACACTTCTTGACACAGTGTACGTAAAAATGCGTTTTCACACGCCCATATTAGTGCGTAGAACTACTTTCATTTAATTTAATTTTACGCACTAATATGGGTGTGTAAAAACGCATTTTACGCACAATGTGCCAAAAAATAAGTGAGTTTATATTTATCTTCATTACACGTCACAGCCACTTATTGTATTAGTATAGAAAAGAAACTTAACCTCCTTCACTTTCGTTTTTGCAATATTGTGATAGCCACTTTCGAACTTACTATGTTCAAAAAATTTGATTTTTTTCTATTCCTATTTATAGATTCGCTTATCAAAATTTTGTATGAGTAATTAATGCGTTTTATCAATACATTTGAACAAGTTATTATATTTTTGACGAGGTTATCTAATGGATCTGGATTACGAGTAAAACATGGATATTAGATTTGAAACTCTTAGATTATAGACTTTAATATCCCAGATTAAAAATTTTTATAATCCAAGATATTGTCCAGTAATATCTATTTTTTAACATCTAGAGATTGTAGTTTTAATGATCTAGATCGCTGTCTCGTAGTTAATAGTCAAAGATTATATCCGGTAATATATTTTTTATTACCGCGTATAATCCATTTTTCTCAGTGTAGATGATTCTTTGAAATCTTGTTTGGTTGGGTTTTATTTACAAAATTTTTCAGGGTAGCCGCTGGACCGGGAAACCGGAAAATAACCGATAATTTTTTGAGACCGGGAAAAACGGGGAAATGACTGAATTAATTTTTTGACCGGACATTTCACAAATTTTTAGAAAAAAAATCTATCGAATCACTTGAAATATCACAAATTTCATATCACATGTTACAATGCAATTTAAAACAAGTTCGATTTCAATTTTTTTTTAAATATTACGTTCAACTGTTAACTTTTTCGATTATCAAAACATTCAGTTTACAATGCGTAATTTTATTTTCTTTTACTTTAAAAATTTTCTATTTTGGGTATTCATTATAAAGCGAATATTTTCAACTTAAAGAATTTTGAAAGGCAGTTTTGAAGACTTGAACAATTAAAAATTAAAAGCGTTGGAAATTGAAAATTTTTGATAAAAGACGTTTTTATGTTGATCATCTGTAAATAGAAACTGATTAATGATTTTATGAGACGATTCTTCTCAATTTTAAAATAAGTTCCAATTAACAGATTCATATTTAAATGCTTATATTTAATTACAAATCCTATTGAAATATTGTTTCAGTCTAAAATACTCCATTTTAGACCCAATCAATTTGAAAAATTTTTAATTAAAAAGAGAATCGTTTTTTACATATTTAGAAATATTTGACTGTACATTTGAAATGAGCAATTATAAATCAAATATTCAAAACAAAACAATATTATAATTTGAATCCTTCGAAATAGAAAGTAATTTGTGAGTGAAAGTGTTGAATTTTGATTTATAAATACCAACTGAACAATTATTAATTTGAAACGACTTTAAAATAAAATAATTTAACCCCTAATTTAAATAATGTTAGGTTTGAAAACATAAAGTCGTTCAACTTTCAATTTTTCTAACTTAAAATTGCTTAAGATGATATAATTTTGAACATTTCCAAATTTATTGATTTATTCTTCATTTTAGAGCATTGAAAATGATAGCATAGATTTATATTTTTTAACCAGACATCTTCAACTGTTCAATTCATTGAAATTCAAAATTTTGCAGTTTAACGGCATTTGATTAAAAATGTTTTTCAATTGAAATATTTAAGACATTTTGAAATCATTGTGAAATTTTTGAAATTCTTGTAAAATTTTTAAAATCTTTGCGAAATATTTGAAAACTTCGTTAAAGCTTTTGAAATTTATTGAAATCTTTCAAATTTAATTTGAAATCTTCGCAAAATCTTTGAAATCCCTGAAATCTTTGTGAAATGTTTTAAATTGTTATGAAATCATTAAAATCTTTGTGAAATATTTAAAAACTTCTTTGACTCTTTTAAAATTTTTGAAATCTTTGCGAAATTTTCTAAAGTATTTTGAAATCTTTGAAACCTTTCAGAATCTTTGAAATCTTTGCAAAAATTTTGAAACATTTAAAACATTTGCAAAATCCATTAATTCTTCTTAAATCTTCTAGAATCTTCGTGAAATCTTTGAATATGAAAATTGTTCAATTTAAAAGTATTGAAAGCTTCCATTTTATATGCATAAATTATTGAGCATTTCAATTTAAAATTTGTTTGGGTCGAGGGGCTGTTCACTCTCGAGTCAATTTCCGTGAAAGTGTAATAAATGAAATATATTCTAAGTATTTCATGTATTATTCGTCCTTAAATAAGCAAGTGTGTAATTCAGAAGTAAGTAGTAAGTTTTGGGCTTGAAAATACTGTGAATAAGATAAAACCAAAACTCATCACTATTTCACAGTATTTCACAGAGTATTTCAGCGCTATCGCCTGAAATACTTGATTACTGCAGTTTACTAGGAGATACTGCATCCTCCTCGCTTCTTATTCGTCCTTATTTTCACGAAATACAATGACTCGTGATCTTACATAGTATATTGCTCGCGTTGAGTTTCTTAATAACAATGAGTCGTGTGCATGCGCTCAGTATACGTGAATATTCTCTGTGCGTGCGTGAACACTCTTCACGCGAATATATTCGTGCCATTCGTTTATACTCGCTGGTACTTGCTGCGATTACTTTTGTCATTTTCTGCCAAATGTGGAATACTTGAGAGTGAATAGCCCTTCGAGACAAAGTCAATTTGAACGCGAAACTGCGCACTGGGAAGTTAGTGCCACGTGGTGCCGATATTCATTTGTTTTAGGAAGAAACACGTGAAAGCGGGGATTCAGAACAAGTGAGTGCCGACTTTGGTTGTGACGTCAGCGTCAGTGATTGACGGTTACGTTAATTTTGAATATCCCCAAGAAGTCGGGAATTTTTTGTATACAAATATATGAAAAGACGAAAATTTGTCTATAGAATTATTAATGACAATAAAAGAAGTAGATCGTTATCGGGGTTTCTAAAAAAAAGTTTAAAAAATAGTTTTTAACAGTTGGTTACGATGAAAAAACCAAGTTTTTACCTTTGGAAATAGCTGAAAAATGCACAGAGCCATGACTAAATAACGATCTGCTTATACTCTAAAGAAACGCAATTTTTTTAAATGCCTGAGATGATATTAGTTTAAATAATTGTTGTTAACAATGAAAATTGTTGATTGGCATATAAGCTTCCTAAAAGTTTAGAAATTAGTTATTTACACTTCATTCCATTGAAAAAACCAAGTTTTTACCTCTAAAAATGTCCGGACAGTTAATTTGTTTGAACAATTATCACTTGTTATTGAATGAATAAATTTGAAAAATTTGTCACATTTTCGTAAAACTTTTGGCCGATCTAATAGAAAAAACTTGATTTTTTTAAAAATAACTACCCCCCCCCCCCCCCGAACGACTTATGGGGAATTGTATGAGCTTTAATTTAAAGAAAAAAGTTCAAATCGGTTCACAAACCGCTTCTGAATATCAATTTGTCAAGAGACATTTTTTATGCCCCACTGTGCGGCGGTAGGACGAGTCGCATATCGGTTTCTTCACATTCGGTCGGTGGGTCGATCGAATCGAATAAACCGATTCAAAAATGAACGAACGTCGAATCGAAAATGCCATACTCGATCCGACAAAATGCACACGTCTAGTTAGCATTTCAAAATTGAATTAATATATCTTGGAAATGAAGTACAATTTGTTTGCTATTTTAATTCTTTAACCTAAGAAAATAGAAATGTCGCCAAATGGATGGTTTTTATCTTTTTATATTCATTTGAAAAATCATTTTAAAAATATTCTTGTCTTATTACGAGTATACCGAACAAATGTTTCATTTATTATATTTTTGAAGAATTCGTCTCTATTAAATTTGATTATTTCTTTTATTTTTCATCTTACTCAGTTTTACAAGTTCGTGACACTTCCATATTAAATTACGTCCCCTTCCCCGCCCACCTTTTTCCAAAGAAAATTATTTGTATTTAATATCTTGACTAATGATCATATTATTTACAATTTCGAAACATTACCATTTCAAATTTACCTTTAGTCAGAAACAGACTCTGACGTTAGCAACATGCCTACAAATTGACGGTGATGCCAACCTATCTTTTTAAAATTGAATTACTTTTTTGACACCCGATACCACATAAATCTGTAAGAAGTGAACATAGCGCAAAGTGCTATACTATGATAGCGTGTCGCGAGAGGCTGTTCACTCTCGAGTCAATTTCCGTGAAAGCGTAATAAATGAAATATATTCTAAGTATTTCATGTATTATTTGTCTTTAAATAAGCAAGTGAGTAAGTTACAAGTGAATAGTAAGGCTTGGGCTTGAAAATACTGTGAATAAGATAAAACCAAAACTCGTCACTATTTCACAGTATTTCACAGAGTATTTCAGCGCTAGCCCCGGCTAAGGCCTGAAATACTCGATTACTGCAGTCTACTCGGAGGAACTGCATCCTACTCGCTTTTTATTAGTCCTCATTTTCACGAAATACAATAACTCGTGATCTTACACAGTATATTGCTCGCGTTGAGTTTCTTAATATCAATGAGCCGTGCGCATGCGCTCAATATACGTGAATATCCTCTGCGCGTGTGTGAACGCTCTTTACGCGAATGTATTCATGCCATTCGGTTATACTCGCTGGTACTCGCTGCGATAACTTTTGTTATTTTCTTTTGAATGTGAGATACTCGAGAGTGAATAGCCCCTCGGCGTGTAGCTAACTCGGAGTCCGACGGCCCAGGGCTCATTTCAGATATTAAAATAAGACTCAGGAGAAACAGTCTCGAGTGGTACTAAATTAATTCACTTCAGACTGATGGGATCCCGGAGTCATTTGTTTCACATTGGAAATAACAGCATGAAGTCATACTTTTCCAGAACAGGACACCTCGAGTCTAAAATAATACCTGCAAAATATAACTTCAAAAAAGAGAACTCTAGTTTTCACAGTATTAATTGAACTGCATTAAATTGACATTATTGCCAAACTGATTTTTATTTCATGTGAAGTGTAATATTCTGACTTTTATAACAAGTCACTAACTTGACAGTATGAGAAATTCAATATACAGGTAGAAGGCGATTTCATATACTTGAGTTTCCTAATTTAATATCGGTATTGAAATAGAACTGAATTTTAGTATTGAAATTTCGAACATGTCTAGCACGGTGTAAATAACATATGTAGTAGTAGTAACATTTGTTATTTTAACGTTTCTAATATTGAGGTATAGTTCGCATCAGTGCAATTTAATTCTTTTTAAGGAGAGCAAGGTCCCATCCTTAAATTTGCAAGAAGTGGTTTTGTACGAGTATGCCTTGAAAAAGGTATCTCATACTATTTTCTAAATTTGAGGATCAGCTGCTGAAAAAGACCCCATAACACGCCTATAGGAAAAGTGGTTTCCGTTAATTTGGCTGAATATATTATATCGAAAGAGTGGTTTTGGTCAATGTAACTGAATTTGTTATATGTTAAGCGTCTCGACAACCTGAACAAATGTCCTTACGGGCACAAAGTCCAAAACTCAACGGGTTCTAAAATAAGGTACAATTAAGCTTTATTTTGAAGTATCGGACCTAGTTATTATGCTCAGTTGTCAAATTTTCCATCTGTGAGTTACTGTTCAACTTAAATACAGGAAAATGCCTCCAAGTTTCAATTTCTTTCATTCTAGAGGGACGTTGGTTTCATCCATCCTCTAGTAAGATTGCGGTTTTTATCGCATATCTTGAGCAACGACTCCTTAGGCTTATCATTATATTTTCG
>JAUMHM010000031.1:65641933-65654575 GCA_032362435.1 Melikaiella ostensackeni
GTGGTTTTTTTTTTTTTTTTTTTTTTGAAAAATGCCCAAGCCTCCTTAATCATTTGAAATTCATTTATTAATATATTTTGGTTTTCTTTTTAAATCGCAGGGAAAGTTAACAGAGCTGGTCTGTTCAGTTCAACTTTATCTTCGAGATACGATGCACATACGACAGATTCGACGTGGATTTGTGTATTTTGTAAGCAAGGTCCACATTCTATTGTAGCTGGAGATCCAGCCAGGCCACATCCTAATTTAGCTGGCCCACACATAGCCCCCGGAACATACGTAGTGAGTGTAATATTTTTTAACATTCACATTTTTTAGATTTCTGGTTAATTTTTTTTTTTCGTAGTCACTCGATTGAAACAGGTGACCAATCCAAATGTTGCTTACTAGGTTTTTCAGTTGGACAGCAGAAATAATTTGACACTAATTTTAAATTCTTAAAAATTTACAATGCCTTATAGGATGGATGCATTGGGAACCCCATGAAGTGTACTGAATGTAGAATCGATCGATTTAAATCTAGATAACGTGCGCAAGCAAAAGAGGTTTTAAAAATTATTATCTGCAAAGTTTTAAAGTTTTTTTGAATTCCAATTATTTTTTCACAGTTTTGGGGGTTTCTAGAGTCTTCTCAATGTTTTCCAGATTTTAGGATACTATTCCGCACGAAAGTTATGTTTTAATATACCCCTGTAATTGACTTATTTTTTGTGCCCATGAAAACATCAAATTTTTTTGCTATTCGAGGGCTTCCTTGGGATCAAAATGAACTCACGAAAAATTCAAGATATATGGGAGATCAAAACTGGAAACACTACAAATTTTTGAAATATTTAAATCTGTTTTAATCCCCTAGATATCTTGAATTTTTCGTGAGTTTATTTTGATCGCAAAAAAGCCTACCAGTGTCAAAAATTTTTTGTTATGTTTTCACGGGCGCAAAAAATAAAAGATAATTACAGGGGTATATTAAAACATAATTATCTCATGCAGAATAGTGTTCTGAAATCTGTCAAAAATTGAGAAGTCTCTAAACATCCCAAAAAAAGTATTAAAAAAATGAAATTCAAAAAAACTTTAAAACTCTGCAGTAGTGATAGGCATTTTGCCGATACCCGAATACCCGGGACCCCGGGCAAGTACCCACTGCATCGGGTAATACCCGGGTACCCGATTAATGAACAAATATTTGGGTACTCGAGTTCCTGAGTAATCGAGTAATACCCGGATAGTGATAGTGAGTGTTATCAATACTGAGAAGTGAGCAGTACAAACAAAATTAATAAGTATAAAAAAATGACTCCCAATTTTCACTCGTGGCATTTGTTTTTTTTTTTTTTTTTCTTGTTATAGGTTATCACTCGTCGCGAACCGGGTACCCGGGGCCTCGAGTATCCGAGTACCCGTTTGGAGTTCCTATCACTACCCTGTGCAGATAATAATTTTTTGAACCTATTTTACTCGCGCGCGTCATCTAGATTTAAATCAATTGATTCCACATTCAATACACTTTACGGGAGTCTTAATGCACTACTTTTAGGCATGGTATTGTTTGCGATTTCTAAATTTTTTTTTTCGACCCACCCTAATGCCTAAATGCATTTTTTTTAATAGGATCGAAATGAAGTCTACTTTCTTATGAACCCTTTTATGCACCAAAAACAGAACGCAAAAAGACACCCAAATCAAAATTAGACTTCTAACTACCTCCTTTGTGGCTCATTAGAAAGAAGTGTATAACAAATGGAAAAAAGAGGGAGAAAAGGGCATTATTTCTGAAATGACGCCACCTAAAAAACCAAATTTCTCCGATCGGACTCAAATTTCGGCAAAGTGTAGTTCTATTAGATGGCAACTTATGGGGGAAAAATTTTGCCATTGGAACATACATTTAATGGGTGGGAGGGTGTGAAAATTTCGGATTTTTTGCGAGTACCATCGCCTTCAGCGATTTGTAACTCTTTTAATATCAATCAAACAAAGTTTTGTCTTCTACTGTTTCGATAGGATTTTCACGCACTTCTCATTGACCATAAGCATTTTTTGAACAACATTTGACCTTTAGAAATTTAGGTCAAAACTGAATTTCAATTTTTTTCGAATTTTGACCATTTTTTTAGGTTTAAAAGAAAGCTGAGAACCTTAAGAACTTCAAGGTTAAAAGTTTGCCGACGATTGTTTATTTATGAAAATAAGCGTTAAGTAGTTTTCTTTTAGGATACCATCTGTTTCGATGATTGAAAACTCTTTTAATATCAGTAAGAAAAAATTGATATTCTGCAGTTTCGACAGGATTTTTCACACTCTTTTCAATTGATCATAAGCATAAAAAAAAGAAATACTTGACCTTCCTTTAAGAACTTTAAGGTGAAAAAGTGAATTGACAATTGTTTGTTTATGAAAGTAAGGGTTAAGTCATCTGGCGCGCCCTATGACGCCAGCGCTCGTGCACCAGAGTACTTAACCTTTATTTTCATACACAAATAATCATTATCCCATTTTTTCACCTAAGGTTCTTAAAGGAAAAAACTCAACTTTCTTTTAGGCCTAAAATGAAACTGAAAAAATAGTCGAAATTTGAAAAAAGTGAATTTATTTTTGGCTCTTATTTTTGAAGGTCAAATATTTATTTTAAAAAAATGCTTATGATCAGTAAAAAGAGCGTGAAAAACCCTATCTAAACTGTAGAAGACCAAATTTTTTAAATTGATATTGAGAGTTTTCATTCATCTAATCAGATGGTATCCTCAAAAAAACTACTCACGCTTATTTTCATAAATAAACAATTATCAGCCCACTTTTTAACCTTCAGATTCTCACAGAAAAAGCTCAATTTTCTTTTAAGTCTGAAAAAAAGTCCAAAAAAATGGTCCAAATTCGAAAAAAAGTGAAATTGATTTTTACTTTTATTTTTGAAGGTCAAAAATTTATTTTTTCTAAAAATGCTGATAATCAATGAAAAGGGCGTGAATAATCCTGTCGAAACTGTAGAAGACAAAATTTTTTTTGATAATAAAAGGTGTACAAATCGCTGAAGTCTTATGGTAATCGCAAAAAAATCCAAGAATTTAACTTCCTCTCCCTCGTTAAATATTTGTCCCAATAGCAAAATTCTTTTCCGATAAATTGGTGTCCAAGTCCGATCAGAGAACTTTGATTTTGGGTTTTAAATCGTGAAGCCTAAGGTGAAAATTTGTCATATATTCTTGGATACTCGGTAGTTTGCAAAGATTTTTCGAGTTCTAACTTGTGATATCAAAAGCTTATGACTTAATGTAAATTTTTGTAGTGGGGACTATTTTCTGTAAGAATAAATTTTGTGTTGAAGGTACCAGCTGGAGTATTGAGCGATCTCTTCGGTCCGTACTTGATTGGCAAAGAACGTCTGGAAGATGGAATTTTATCTGCTGATGAACAAGAGATCATGACAGAACAGAAGAAAGGTGGAAAGAATAAACGCAGTTTAAGATACGCAGGACTGGCCGACCAGTTTTCTGCTAAAATGAGTAAGAAGAAGAGGAACTCCGTCGAAAGCAGCATCAATACTGTATTCACAGGCATGACTTTAATTCCTGGCGAAGAACAACGTTGGGAGGTTTGGCTTCACGAACAGTGTGCAGTTTGGGCAGCTGGTGTTTATTTAGCAGGTAAAATCATTTTAATACCTATAACTTTCATATGTCTAAGAGGATTTCAAAATTTTTTTTTTATTTGATTTTTTTCGAACCATAAGATTGAAATTTCAGCGATTAAATTTAATTAATTTAAGTATTAGAGTACTAAATTTAGTAATATAATTTTCTTTCAAAATTTTCCAGATTTTAAATAACTATTCTTTTGAAAGTGTTTGCCAAAGCAATAGAAGTATATTAATGACAAACTTTTTCACTCGTTCTTCATGTATAACCTTTTTGGTGGTTTTACAATCATATGCTATATTAAATCTCACCCAAGACTACTCAAGTGTAGACTTCTAGCCCATGCAACGGCTCATTTAAAATTCATAAGGTTAATTATTATATACCGCGTTGGGGCTGAACCAACTTCAGTTGCAAGGTCCTTGCGTATGGGATTTTCCGGCTTATTATGGTAGTCTAATCCTATGGGCATTTTAAGACGAAAAACAAAACAATTATCCCTCAGACCTTTTTTGAAAAAAGTTGATTTTTATGTTTAATAAAAGGAAAGTAATTATGAACTTTTCAAATTCAATACGAAGAAATTTACGATATTTTCAATTCCAAGCATAATTTATCACGAATTTCATTGTAGTTTGCTGCATTTTTGGTAATTTTTAAAAAAATTTAAAAGAAAAATTTTATTAAAAACGACAACAACAAATAAACATCCCAACTATTAATGGATATCATATATGTACTCTATTAACAATTGCATGAAAAAGAATATTTTCGTATTGCATTTGAGAAGTTCATCAATAAAATTGTAAATTAAAGTTTCAGTATTAATAAATTTTATCTGAAAAATAATTTTATGAATTCAATATCTTGTGTAAAAAATTTTAAGTTTCAAAATGTATAAATTATAATTTAACAGTGTGTCTACTCACCGGGAAAACCTGGAAATGTCTGGGAATTGTGTGGGTCAGGTAAAGGTCAGGGAATTTTTTTTGAAAGGCGGAATTTTTTCAAGCATGCTAAAATTTGTTTTAAAAATTGTAATATTAAATTACAGAACGATGTTTTTCATTTGTTTAGGTAGATTTATAGTACTGTATTTACAATTATTGAAATGAAACTACTTTTTATCTTTTTTACTAATCTCAGGAAAATATCTTTTATTGGAAATAGTAATATGTTAAATATGCACTGAATTTTAAGTACATCTGAAAATAATTAAAAAATTTTTTTGAATTATTCATCAAATTCATGAAATTTTGCAACAGATTTAAAAATTAATTATTTTGTTTTTTGTATTATTCATTTCTTTAATTATTCAATAATATATCCTGTAATCATTAAATTCCTAAAGTCTTGTACCATTAAGAAATTTCTTGCCCTTTTATAAAGTTATTTTATAAATTAAAGAACATCGTTATTGAATTTTATATATAAAAAGTACCATTTCGAGACAGATATTTATAAGGACTGTGAAAAGCATTATTTATAATTAACTCGCGTAATTGTTTTATACTTATTCTTTTTTTTTAATTTTCCGATTTTTAAATAAATTTAGTCAATTACAAGTTAACAATTCACATACGGATAATTAAAGGGGTTATTCAAGTATTATGTAATATTTTAAAGAGATGTACAGTCGAAATTGCTGTAAAAAATGCGATACCTAATACTTGAATGTCACCTTATTAAGAAAAACTATACCTGGAGAAAGCTAGAGATACCTGGAAAAAAACCTGGAATCGTCAGGGATTTTTTTTCAGAATTTGAGTAGACACCCTGCTTAAAACAAATTTTAGTGAAAATGATGATGTTTTTAGGTCTCTTATAATTATTATTGTTTTTGTATTAAACATAAAAATCGACTTTTATCAAAAAGGGCCCGATGGATTTTCTTGTTTTTGATCTTAAAATATCCGCGGTATTATAAACTATCAAAATCATTTGGAAAATTCCATTCGCAAGGACCTCGCAATGAAAGATGGTTCAGCCCCACCATGATACTTGAATTGAAAAATATGTATTTGGGTGTCTAACCGGATTACATTTAAATATTCAAAGTAGATTTAAAACACTTTAATATTATTTAATTGGAAGTTATTTAAAGTTTCCAAGCATTCAGTTTAGGGGTGTGTAAAAAACTCGAAACTCAGAGTCGAGTTCGCGGTGACTCGAACTTTCAAGTATTCGAACAGTTTCATGCTACAGGAAAGTTTGTATTTTTTGAACAGTTTTGGATTATTCGAAACTTAAATTGTTCAAAACTTACATGTATGAAAAAAGTAACACTGTGTTACCAAAATTTGCATGAGACTCGGTACTAAGAGATTTTTTGGGTTGCTGAGAACGAATTTCAGATCAAAGTGGGATCCAAGATTGCGAAAAACTTTTTGAAAAATTTAATAAATGGCCAGATTTTTATTGAAGGCGATACCAGGAGGTTTTTCGCACATCGCTGGACACAAATTTGGGGTGAAATTTAAAAAATTCGACATTTTGTATGTAACATCTTTCGAGCAGCTCAAAACTGTTCGATTACCCAAAAGTTTCGGGTACTCGAAAACTTTCGAGCTTTTCGGTAGTAAATATTCAATTAAACCAGCAATTCATTGAACCAACACAGTTGAAAGTTATTATGTTTTTGGAAAAATGTCGCTAGTGAACATCAGCATCAGTCAATGAGATTCGAAGATTCATTGTACGATCTTTAAAAAGCTCGCAAAAATAATAAAACATTCAATTGTTTTAGTTCAAATGGTTTTTGGTTTCATCGAAAAAAACCCCTTTTCGGTAAGCTCAAAGCAGACTTGTCGCACGTCGTGTTTTTTGCACACCCCTAATAAAATATCAATTTTTATTATATTTTAGGAGGTCGAGTGACAGGCTTACAAGAAGCAGTTTGGGATGCTGCAAAGTCAGTTTGTAACGCTTGCGGTTTGACCGGAGCGAATATCGGCTGTGTAAAACGTGGCTGTAAAGCCGTTACACACTATCCATGCGCCCTGACAAAAAGCTGGCTGCTCGATACTAATAACTACATACCCAAATGTAACATTCACCGAGTGACGTGAAATTTGGGTGAGTTTCCGAGCAACCTACAATTTGAAAAAAAAGGGAAAAATAACCCTGCTGCCTAAAATTTCCTATGGGTTTGTCGTGCCGACTTGGCAGAATATAAGAAGCTGTACAACATAAAATCGCCGTACGAGAGAGTAGGGTTTGCTTAAATCAGCCAAGTATAATGCGAAGAATATCAATGAAAAGAATCTGTACTTCAAGTTCAGTATACACAATTATGTTTGACTGTAATTATAACTATACCACGTGAAAATGTGTACCATATTTATCAATGAATTGCGTAGGCTGCCGAAATTATACGATACATAATTATGCAATATTCTTAACCGACGAATTCCCCGTGCTTCGCACTTTACTTTCGTCAGCGGGCAGACCTCATGTAAAATATGATAAAATAATTAAAAATAGGTATACAAAGCAAAAGTTTATAATGAATAAATAAACTTGAATATGCGATTTTTGGGATCAGTACGAACGAGTAGCAAGTCTCATGGTCGGTCTTACGGGTTTAAAAAATTCTAGTTGTAAAACAAAAATCAAAATACCAAAATCATAATTCCTTCTTATTGATTGCACTAGCTTAATTTCTTTCGCCCTGTGGCCTTAAACAGTGGCCTTTTGACAAAACTTCAAAGTTACATATTTTGTTGAAAATACAACTAGATTCTGCAGACAAAAAGAAGCATTTTTTAGATTAACTCATTCTAAAAACATGAAAAATTTGCAATGCTCTCCAGCTGTTCTCTATATATTTTCTGGTAGAAATTTTAGAAGTTTTGAAAGAAAAATTTACTAGAATCATTTTATCTATTTGCGACGTGAACCTCAAGGACAGTTTGTAGAATATTTGCCAAAAAATGTTCGATCCCAGTAATCTCGATTTCAATTCGCTGACCTAAGTACTCATAACCTGATACTTGGCGCGTGTAATATTTATTGTACAGAAGTAAAGAGAAAATGGAAAAAATGCACTCGATTTTGCTGCTCTTCAATTGACAAAGTTTTATTGAATGTGCTGAATACAATTCTTTGATTTTGTAATTTCAAGTGGGCGCGAGAATTGAATTAATTGAACGTCACTAAACAAATCTTGTGATCTTTCGACTACTTTAAAGTAACCTAGGTTTTCTTCTTTTTTTTTTTTTTTGTAAATCAGGGTGTAGACATTTTTATATACGTTTTAGAGACATTTTTTTACCTCAAAAATCATAGTCACTTCGCCTGAAGATAAAATCAAGATAGGTAATTTTTTGTGACAATGCCAATTGTACTATTGAATTCAATTCTCTATTTTACAATCTTTTAGACACCAGTGAAAGAAACATGAGGGTACGTTTATAATTTAAGAAGTAAATTATAAATTATGTGTCGCTTACTACCGCATATTGACTAAATCAATGTTTGTTTACCGATTCATGTCATTATATCGACGTTATCTGCGAGAGTGCGAGACGATTTTTTCGCTAAGAAAATTGTATACAATTGCGTAGAACATATATGATTAAAGTAGCTAAGAAAGGCAAAATTGTAAAAACAAAAAACATGAAATCATAATGTACATAATGCGTAGACAGAAGTATATATTATATACACATAATATATATATATATATACATATACGAAGGCATATGTTACAATTTTTGTTTCCCTGAGCACAGAGTGGTTTTTTGACTTCTCAAGCGACATCACATAAACCTTTGATTAAGAATTATTATTATTATAACTTATTATTGTCTTATTTAAAACAGACTGTTGTACGTAGCTATCAAGGTACTTTTGGGAAAATATTAGTTAGGAGTGATGGTGTTTGAAAAGTCACGCTTGAGGGGTTAAATTTTAGATGTAAGGTCGCGAGTACGGATATTAAAAGTATGGTGAACTCTTTGTACATACGATACATATAGCAACAAATTTTATGTATAAAAAGCAACATTTTATTTAGATGCATAATATCAGTTTTAAATGTAAAAAAATGCAAGGTGTACTTTGTGGAGGTGTATAAATTTTCTATTTGTGAAGCACGATTCCGAATCGTTCTCTTGATTATTACTATTCAGATTATCAGAACAAAAATACTACTGTAGGTTCGCAAACGAAACGCTTATATTCCACGGTCACGTATGAAAGGGGATAAGTTTTATTTTAGGGGTAAACTGTAATGTTAACAAAAAGTGGGAAAATGTACTTTTAATTGAATTCGAACAATTAATTGCTTTTCATAGGCAAAAAAATGTAAGAATCTACCGGTAACAATCGAGCACAAATAACTGATTATTATGAAGCCTACCAAATCGTGATGATGAGATGACGTTGACCAAGAAAATAGCCGAAACAGATAAAAAGACGCAAACAATCAAGCTTTGTAGGGTTGTGCAAAAAACTTCTTGTTAAAACGATTCAAGTCGAGTTTTTTAGGCTTAGGGTCTGGTCTTCGTCGAGCGGACAATAAGCTCGATCGATTCAATTCTGATTTTAGTTGGTTGGGTGGTTCGAGCTTTGCCAAAAACTCGAAGTTGTTCTAGAACTCGAAACTTTAAGGTGGTCATTTGGATCTCGACACGCCCAGACTCCTAAGGTACGGATTTTTTTTACACACCCCAAAAGATTTGTAACAATCTAGAAATTGAGAATCCTGCTATACCTACTGAATATTTTTATTTGAAATCTCACTTGACTCTAAAGAACAATTTGCTGTCCTTTACGCATTTTTGTGATCTGGTTTAATATTAAAGATTATTAAGGATGTTTCTTTCTCTCTATCGAAAATAATTCCGTGGAATGATGGAGATCCTTGACACAAAAAGGTACCACTAAGTATACATCTTCGTGTAATATAAATATAAAAACAATAAAAATATATAAGTCGAAACATGATTTTAGAGGTTTTTCATTTTTGGAATTGTTCCCATTTTTTTGCTGCATTAGAATATAAAGATTTTTTTTATCAATTTTAGACAGTATTTGCCTAAAATTTTTCTTTGTTTTGTTCGTAAAGTAAGAGGGAGGAGTTTATGAAAAGAAAACTTAGGATTTTGTAAGTGGAAGTGGAAACTTCAAAAAGACTGAATGAAGTAAAATATAGATTAAGGCTAAACTTAAAATACAAAATTCAAATAATGTAATACCTGGGATTCTGTTCTTTTTCTTTTTACATAAAAAGCAACTGTGTAAAATTTGGTTCCATTAAAAAAAAAAATTCTGATCAATTTTGCCAAAATTGCCGGAAAACCCACCAAAAACATGTTTTCCTTTATTTACTTTAAAATTATTGGTTATATTAAAAAAGTGTTTAAATAATAGTTGTAGATCTCTATGAAATTTATTCGTTACTTTTTAATTGGCTATTCAAAATTTCTCAAAACTTTTTTTAAAATTCAAATTAGACAATTTTCTTTCAATTTCTAGTGGAAAAACGTTTACAAAAAATGGCAAAAAACTGCAAACATTTTTACAGGAAACTGCAACTAAGTACAGTAGATTACACCTGGAATTACAGGAAAGCAGAACTTCTGTCTATTATTCAGATGAATTTTATACATTATTATACTTTGTTGCGAGCTTTGTTGTATATTGTATTTTTAACATTTTTATTGAGTTTGAAACAGGGGAATTTTAGTTTTTAATTTTTGTTGAATTGGCAGAGGGACATTTTACATTTTTAAGATTTTTATCGAGTTGAAACGGAGGGAATTTTGATTTACAATATTTCATGAATTGGAAGAAGGATAATTATTTATTTTTAAGATTCTTATCGAGTTGGATGGAAGGAAATTTGGTTTTTTTATTGGAAGAGAGACATTTGTTTATTTTTAAGATTTTTATAAAGTTGGAAGGAACGAAATTTTTGTCATTTATTTTTTTCCTAAATTGGAAGAGGTAAATTTTGGTTTTCAATTTTTTTCTGAATCGCAAGAGGGAATTTTTTTTATTTTAAATATTTTTATAGGGCTGGAAGGAATGAAACTTTGGTTATTTATTTTTCTTCTGAATTGAAAGAGACCATTTTTAACATTTTATGAAGGTAAAGGGGAGAATTTTTCATTTTGAATCTTTTTTCTAAACTGGAAGAGGATCATTTTTCATTTTTAACAATTTTATTGAGTTTAGAGGGGGAAATTTTGGTTATTAGTTATTACTAAATTGGAAGAGAGCAATTTTTTGTTTTTAAGATTTTTATCGATTTGGAAGGGAGGACATTTTCGTTTTCATTTTTCTGAATTGGAAGGACATTTTTTTGTTTTTAAGACTTTTAACGATTCGAAAGGGAGGAAATTTTGGTTTTCAAGTTTTTTTAAACTAGAAGAGACATTTCTTTAGTTTTAATCATTTTTATTGAGTTGGAAGGGTGGAAATTTTGGTTATTAATTGTTTTTATGAATCATAAGAGGCCACTTTTTCCTTCCTAATATTTTTATTGGGTGGACGGGGGAAAATGTAGTATTTTTTAACATTCAGAAGAAAGGGGGGAAATTTTTTATTTTCAATTTTGTACTGAATTAAAAGAGGGACATGTTTTATTTTGAACAATTCTATTGATGTGAGTTGAAAGGGAGGATTAGTTTAAAATTAAAGCATTGAAACTTATAGCGTGGATTTATTATTTTAACCAGAAATCTTTGAACTGTTCAATTTATAAAAGTTAAAAATTTTCCGTTCAATGGCATATTTAATTTAAAATTGTTCAACTGGAAAGTGTTAAAAGCTTCTATTTAATACGTATAAATTATTGAGCGTTTAAATTGAAAATTTCTGAGTTAAACATTTTTAAGCTTCAATTTTAAAAGTTTAAAATTCAAAAGAGTTCACCTTACCGAAATTTTTTCGCAACAACTTACGTCTACACAAATTGAGACATCGAGTTGAAAATTTTAGAAATTAATTGAAAGGCACTAAGGAACGCTTGTATGGTCCTAAATTTCTGATATTACAACAAAATTTTAATTTTAAGAAAATTTTTGAAATTTTTTTTTTTTCAATTTCCAGAAATTTTGGACTATGCAAACGTTCTTTATTAGTGCCTTTTATATAATTCCCCAGATTTTCAACTCGATATCTCAATTCATGTGGACGTGGGAATGACCGGGAATTTTCTTCGTCGATTACAACGGCCACCCTGAAAATATTTAAGCTACAATAAAATACAACAATGTACAAGAAAAAATACCAAAAAGTACGAAAAATTATATAGACTAAAGTACTGATTTCCTGTATTTTTTGTAGTAATTTATTGTATTTATTTGTATTTTCCTGTGAAAATTGTTGTAATTTTGTGTACTTTTTTGTAAAAGATTTTCCACCAGAGCTGAAAGAACAACTTGATTTTTTTAAACTAATTTTTGTGGAATTTTGCATATCAAACTAAAACTACCGAATAGGGTATTTAAGGGACGAAAATGGTGTTTTATATTTTTATGGAGTTCACTAGTAAGTAAAATTAAAAATACTCACTAATTTTGAAAAATATCAAAAATTCTATTTTTATTTTTTCATCCTTATTTTAAAAATATTTATCGAAAAGGGGTGTTTTGATAAAAAAAAAATAACAACAAAGATATATTTCATAGAGATCTATAACTTTTTATTTGAACACTTTTTCAATACAACCAATAATGGTTTTCAGGGCAATTTTGGCAAAATTGATCATACAAGTTTCCCGAAGTTGCTTCTTATATAAAAAGGAAAAGAATATAGGACCTTAGGGCCTCTCAGTTTCTGAAGTTTGTATTTTACGTCACGCCCTAATATACATGCCAGGAGTAAAAATTTTATCGAAAAATGTTATTGTGAAAATTATTATGCAAATAAATTTTATTAATACTGACTAATACTGCATAATTTTTTATATTTACATTCTCATCAGAGAAGGTATTAGATTTGTGTAAAATTTGACCCCCCCCCCCCCGGTTTTTGTCAAATGTCCACGTTTTGA
>JAUMHM010000031.1:65660115-65674030 GCA_032362435.1 Melikaiella ostensackeni
TTTATTTGTATATATTACACGGTGAGCGCAGAAAATCGAGCGCAAAGCGCGAATATTATGATGAGAATGTATTCCTTTCTAGCTTTTCTAGAAACGTTTGTAAGCGAATCAACTTAAGTTGAAGAGGTTATATTCCTTTAAAACGACCTAAACTGCCTAAACATAATACTTATACTTTTTTCCCGACATATTTGCACAACAATTAATACAAAACAACACAAAATTTATATGGTTATTCATTTGCTCCTGACCCGTTACATGCGAAGAAAAAAGCGATTTACCACTTTTACGGTAAAAACGGTCAATTCGGTAAGAAATGTAAGAAATTCAGTAATTTACGAGGTAAGGCCCGTCAGCGCCCATCTCTAGACTAAACATTATTCTTTTAATATCTTCGCAACAAATAATTGCTCACTACATGTGTAATTGGAAATAAGTTTTTATTTTTCAAAAACTATTTAATGAAATAATCAAATAAATTTAAAAGAATATCGATTTATTATTTTACTTAATAGTTTCCTATGCAAATAAACTTATTTCCAATTAGACGTATAGGCAAAAATCATTTGTTTCGAAGATATTAAAAGAAGTAAAGTTTAGTCCCATGCAGTCCCATGCAGTCCCATGCTTTTCACGCTTTGCTTGTCCTCCAGTATCGCGGCCATGTTGGAATCCGCCATTTTATTTGCGCAAAACTTACGTAAACTCATCTCAAGAGTCGCGACACCTTGTCTGATTTTATCATGGGCATCCCCACCCTCAAGTTTCTTCAGTGTTTCATACGGCATCGTTGTGTTCACTGTTCTATGGTTGTTCCCCTTGTCCTAACTTTACTATCTTCTCAGTTTCCAGTATGTGTTCGAATGTCGCGAAGTGTGCTTATGTTTCTTTTTCCGCGACAAAAGTGAGTGACATGATGGGTGATGAATTGCCACGTTGAAACAGTTGAAACAATGTGGACCATGTGAAATGGGAAATTTAGCAACAGTATTTATTCTCCTGCCCTGTATTGTGGATTACGTTTGGGCCAAGGAGGAAGAGCAAGGTAATTTACTGAATGCCGTTTATACTTTTTCCACTTTTTTCTATCGTTGTCACGTAACGGTTCTGCGAGCACGTGGGCCGCTTGTCAAATATGAAAATTTTAGAACTCTCGGAACTCTCTTGCAACCTTTTCGACTTTCATGCTGTAAATCAGCTAAGCTGGCATAACTGTTTATTTCTTTCTCGATACTAATTTAATCGAAATAGAAAGTTAATAACAAAGTGATTAAAGAATTAAAGATTTTAATTTAGCTTTTATGATATTTGGGACGAGAATTTATTGATTAGGTTACTTTAAATATGATTGTTGCAAGTTTTTCATTTTTGTATTTGATTCGAGTTTTCGAGAAATTTTTTTAATCTCTTCAAATGTTTTTATTATTTGTGTACGTCTGTATTAAAACAGCCGACTTAGTCGCTTGTCAATAAGGTTCAACTTTAGTCAGAATTCAGTTTGAAATTGACCCTTATTGACAAGTAACAAAGTGAGTTTTATAATGGACGTACACATTTAACTTCATAAGAAAATAAAGACATTTTGCAACAAATAATTAACTATTTGAATATTTTTTCAAGTAAAATTCAACATTTTTCGAATTATTTGTATATAAGTATATACGTTGCATAGTTTTAAACTTTAAAATATTTATTTAAAAATCGCCCCTTTTGTTAAGAGTTCTGTTTCCGTTTAGGACAAGCAATCATTTTTTTAAATTCAGTCAGTAGGTGAGTAGGGCAATGTCATTAATATTGATTTGAATTTTGAATACAACAGCATAAGCATATATTATAGCATTATAGGTATACCTATATAAGCTACTGTATCTGACTGAATATAACTTAGTGAAAGTTATAGGTCGTGTCTTGAGTAAGGTATATTCCCTCGTTTCGATATAGAACATTAAACTTAACTTCAAAATTCTTGAAAATTGAAAAAACCAAGAATCCAACGACAACACACTCTTGAGTGTCTCCATTCAAAATAAAAGAAAGAGAAGAGAAAAAGAAGGCAACCTCCAAATCCCCTTCTTTGTTTTTTTCTCTCGTCTTTTTTTCTTTTATTTTTCTAAATCTCAATCAAAAAACATTTACAAAAATCTATCAACGTTTTTGAAGGAGATTTTGGAGGTTGTCTTTTTTCATTCCCTTTATTTTATTTTATTTATTTAAATAGAGACATTTGAGGGTGTGTTTTCCAAATTTTGATCGTTTGATTCTTGGTTTTTTAATTTCGAAGAATTTCGTAGTTAAATTTGAATGGTGGACGTTAAAGAAGAGTTTAAATGTTTATTTATTCTGAATTTAATTTCTCAAATGTTAATCTTAATTTCAATTACATGTATGAACCTTAGCATGATACATTTTATAAGGCAAAAAAAAACATTTCGCCAAATTTAAACGTACACACGTTCGGTTGGTACCTTTTATTATCTAAATGAGCTGTGTGAAAGGAGGAGGAGCCATTTGGATAATATTTCGAGGTCCCCTTTTGACATTAACACATTATAATATAAAAATCAAGCAGAGGTAAAAATTTTTCTTTATAGGATTCTTATAAAATTTATCGACTTTCCGAATTTAATTAGGCATGTTTTGGTTTAAATAACTATAATTTAAAATATATTACACTTTTTTACAATAATAATTTCAAGTAATAATGATAACAATAATAATTCCCAATTTTTCTTAAATATAATCAAAATATTTAATTTACTTATTTTATTATTTTATTTGGTAATTAGCACATCTTATAGCATTTTATTATAGAAAAATGTGACACAAGTAAGATAAAATAATTATTTTCCTAAAAAATGAGCTTAAGAACTTTCATTAAATTTTTATAATGATGGTAATATAAAGAGGATAATATTCTATATGTATAAAAATTTAATACATGCATTTTCAAGCCACTGTGAAAATAAAAATAGCAAAACATCAATAAAAAAAGATGAAACTTCAATAGGGGACCTCCAAATCATATCCGATTTTGAATTAAAAGGAAAAATTTAAACTAAAAAAGTACAACTTAGGCTTTTTTACATCTTTTGCATTGATCTTTACATTGAGAATCAAAAAAATATATACCTGTTCAAATTCCTAAATTAATGTAATTTCTTCTATATCCTGTACACATATTTTATTGACCCTGAAAAGGTATAATTAATTTGGTGGGGAGTGGCGATCGCCTTCAACTTTGCGCGTTAGCAAAATATGCTTTAAAAAATTCTTATTCCCATAGTTTTTATATTTTCGTGTATTTCAGTTTTAAAAATATTTTTGGAGTTATTAAACGTCTTTTCAATTTTTACAGCTTTTCAATTCACATTCTTTAGGCAATAACTTCTGTTTAATGGTCCCCTGTTTTCAAAAAACAATTGAAAAATTTACAGGAATGTTGAAAGAATTTTTTCAGGTGTTTGAGGATTTTCTACTGGCAAAAATGCCGTAGAAAAAAATTTTCTAAATCTGGGAAATCATGATTGTACGTACTAAACAACAGTAAATTTTAGAAAAACTGAATTTTTTTTTTTTTAGTTATCTTTTTCCAGCTGGCTTTTAAAAATCTTTTCGACGCCTCTCTTTTTCATTTTTTAGACTTGCTGTCAGCTGAAAAAAAGGTAAAAAAAGATTAATTATACTTTTTCAGGATCCTAATATACTACTTTCCCACATAGTTCCAACTCCGATTTCCATAATTTTGTTTTTTCGACCCACGATCACAAACAAACATACATCCATATATATAGTCAAGAATCCGAAGTTTGGTTTGATGTGATTCAAAAATGATGTAATAAAAAATAAATAAAAATAAATGAATAGTACACAAGACACGCTTTCACTGCAAAAAAATTCATGACGAAATAAGAGCCACTCTCGATTTGTCTGTACTTAAATTTCTAAAAACTTTGGGTGTGATGAATAGTTTGATTTATTTCTTCATGAAATTTTATTGAATGTGAAAGTCGATCGGACGGATTTATGAAACTAAATCGAATAAAATATGATATTTTAAACTTTCTAATGGTACGCTTCCGGTTGTTGAACAGAATCATATCGTGGAAACAATTATTAATATATATGAGAAAGAGTTTGCTCAATTTTAGCGAAATAGACCAGAAACTGCTCTTCAGCATATTCATTATTCAACAATATAGGAGTTTGGTCAAGCTCGGTTACAATGTCTCAGTAATTCCCGATGTTTGCGAATCCAACAAAATTTCTTGACACTCCAGCTATTTTTAATTTGATAATTTATCCCATCTAGAAACCATTCCAATGGCAATATTATGGTACATATCGAACTTTGTTCTTTAATTTGAAATAGTTTTTAAATTCCATATAATATAATAATATCGAAATTAAAAACTATTTTAAATTAAAGAACAAATTTCGATATGCACTACAATAATGGTATCGTATATTCTTTTTTTTTCAATTCGTTGACGTCAAAATGCGTGCGTTTTAAAAAAGCTCAAATTGAAACTCAAGGAAGTCACACAGTTTATATTTTAATATTAAATTACAAATTAGGTTATCCACCAAGTTGTAGTGGCACTGCAACAGTGGTTGCCCACCGTAGCCTAGTTTAAACAGAAAATTAATTTATTTAAAAGAATTCTATTTTATAATTTGTGTAAAAGTTTTTTAAATTTTGTCTATTATTCGGAAGGAATCAATATGATTTTTGAAAAGATTTGAATATGTTGGTTTGGGGTCATTCATAAAATACGTAATACATGTGATACTTTTTACTACCTATAGCTTGTGAAGCGGAGAGAGGCACGAGTACCAAACTGTAGTAAAAAGTATCATGTATTTCTGAATGGCCCCTTTATAAACAATAAAAATCGTGATCTGCTGAGAATATTCCATCAGAAAACGAAGGCGTTAATTAAAATCAGTGAGATATTCCTTGTTGAAATATTGAAGGCTCTCATTCAGAAGTCAATTGTTGTTCTTTCGCACTGGAAGTATGTACTGCTGAACGCGATATATATCCGGGACATGCATGATGTTGAATAATCGTCGTTTGATAACAGCCTAGCATCCTGCAACTAACAGGCTTAATATAGAATTTTCGTTTTCAAGAAATACTATATTTTCTTAACCCAAAATTACTGCAATTAAATCTATATACTTGAAATTAAACTTGCGATGCAATACTATAAAAACATGAAATAAAAATGTAATGTATTTCCTTCCTCATATGGAGAATGGTTTATAATGACGAAAAAATTTCCAATCACCATTTAAAGATAAAACATAAGTCTACTCTCGAGCTGAAGTATTGCTGAATTAAATCCAAAAAAGTTTCATTAGAAAAAGTGATCTAATTTCTAGGAAATAGATGTAGAAGTTTACAATCTTAAAGTGACACTGACCACAGATTGTTGGAGCAGGCTCGGTTACAGATAGCGATAAAAAATGCAATCTTCAGTTTAAATAAAAAATAAAAACTTACTCCCGGCATATTGAGTTTCTGAATGCGGGTGAAGAAGGTTTGATCTAAAAAAGTTAGCCATTTCCAAGCAAATCGTCCAAGAATTTTGAGATTGAAATTTCACAGGTTTTGAAAGTCGGTTTTCGGTAACGATTAAAACTCGAATTTTTAATTTTTTACGAAAATAAAAACTCTCTTTTGAGATATGGGGATGTTGAATAAGAATAACAAATGTTTCATACGAAAAAAACTGTATTCCAAGAAAATCAAAATTTAGTGTGACGCTATCTCACTGTGACAAAAAATTGTTCGCTGAAAGGCTTATAAAAAGAAGATTTTTTTTTTAATGAACGATAATAAGTTAATAGCTTCAAGAAATATCGATGCTGAAGGGATGAAAAAAAATTACTACGCTAAAATTTTTAGTAAAATTTTAATCAATAAACCCATTTGCGGAGAAATGTTGGTTATCTAGTTCTGTACTGCCACCCTTCATTTAATGTTTTGATGTAATTCATAACAAAACGAAGAGGAAAAATCCTTATGATCTACTAGTTGTAACCAACAATTAGATTCACCTACATTTAATATTAAAAAGTGTGCGAAATTCATGAGAAGGTTTATATTAACTTAAAAGGTGATTTCTATTCTCTCGAAGAAACGAGAAAACAGACACAAAAGGAAAATAAACCATAAATCGAGAGATGAAATAAAACGGGGCAGAATCAGAAGAACAGGTCTTTCTTTTTATCAGAAGTCTTGTTTTGCAATCCTTTTGGTCGGCGAAAGGCACGCATGGAGCAATGCTATAGACTCTTATTTGATTTCCTCTTGCAGTACCGTTCCATACCGTTCTTTCACTGAAGTGAACCTGACCCATCTATCTTTGGTGAACACTGAACAAGTTGCTTTACACGACCCATACCTATTTTCCGTTTGATGGGTGGGGTGGCGGCTTTACTACTGCATATATAAAAAATAAAAAACAATCAACAAATCAAATCACAGATAGCTGAAAATTTTTAATGTTAGGGTATACAGTTATTGGCGTATATAGAAATGGATTTGTATTTTGATCTTGAATTTCGAATTAAAATCAAGTTCTTAGATGTAAATTGTTTTTATATTAGATCTTGAGAATATTTTTTAAACACAAAAATTCCAATATACTCGAACCTCCATTTAACGGCGGTTTCTGGTATGGCCTGCGATGGCCGTGAGGCTCTTCCAAGAATTTCTATGATGATGATTTTTGTTGTCATAAAGGATGAACCTTCATTAATAATGAAGACTAATTAATGAAAAGAGAATTTTCTGTGTGTATTTAAAAATAAATGCAAAGTATGCACGCGAGTGTTTGAACTGCCCGCTTGTGGCTACGGAACTGCTCAACTCCGCTGAGCTCACAGCACCTCTCTCGTCCCCTTGGGTCACCTCATCAACGAGTGCAAGCCGGCGGAAATTCTACGAACACGGTATATAAACATCATCTTGAAAAATTAATATCTCTACCTAAATTATTTGTACAGTAAAACTTCGATAATTGGAACCTCTATAATTCGAACTTTTTTTGGTCCCGGCTGAAACTCTATGTTTCCATATTAATATTTTGCGTTAATTCGAAATTCGATAGTTCTAATTCCTCGATAATTCGAAGAATATTATATGCTCCATCGTGATGATAACCTTCATAACTCGAAGTACGGCAGAAAGTCACTAACATATTTCGAGAAACTCATATTTAAAACTAAGGCGATTGCATGTGAATGGTCCCAGCTAGCTCTGAGTGGCTAGATATAAGGATGACCACATCAATATGTGAAGACTGACTTCATAAAATTGATGGCCAGTTCCAAAGAGAAAATCGGAAAGTTTTTCTATTTGTGGATAATCGTCCGGCTCATCCGAAAGTCTTGATTCAAACACTAAAAGCCGTGAAAGTGGTTCACTTACCACCGAATTTGACTTCAAAATTGCAACCAATGGATCAAGGAATTTTCAAGAATCTTAAAGTTAATGATCGAAGGAGAATCATAAGATGATTGCTCAGAGCTTCGGATGAGAAAGTGGGAGTATGTACCTAATTTGAATTTGTTGGATGCCATTTTCGATTTGAACGAAGTTTGGATTAACTACTAGCTAATCATCGCTAAGGAACCTGCAGACAGTGAGATATTGGATGGTATAAAGGAACAAGAACCTTTGAAATCTGATGACGAAAATGAATGAAAATTTCTGTGAAGCAAAAAGTTGCATCAAACAGAAGAAAATTACTGACTTTATTTAATCACAATTAATCTGCTATTTGCAGCATGCCAAACGGCCCTTTTTTAGGGCCACCAAATTTATTTTACGAAAGATCACTTGTTGTTTTCATACTTCTTCATAACAGGCACCAATATGATGACAGATGACCATATTCTTCCCTTTACCTGATTCTTTCACCGTTTCAAAATTTTCACGTTTAATTAGGCGTTTTTTGCGATTACATGTGCACTGGAAAAAAAAGTTTCACACTGCCCGCATCGGACAAGTTTCATCTTCAAGGGGTATTCATAATACGTCCTATGGAACGTATTATAAACGTAATATGTACGTGTGTACTCTTATTTTCGTTAATTCGAAGTTTTTTTTCGTCATGAAACACGTCGAATTATAGAAGTTTCACTTTACTTCTTTCCTTTCGAACATATAGCATAAGATCAACATTGAACTTGGAATAATTTCCAATAACAGTTGTTTTAAGTGCACTGAGAGAAATGGATTATACCGCTTATGATCTTGGATTTTAAAATTTGGGACGGCAACCTATAGATATTAAGCCATACGATTTTAATGTTAATTTTTAAAATCCTGGATTACAAAACTTAATGTCTATATTTTACGGCTTAATGTCCATAAATTGCTGTCCCAAATTTTCAAATCCAAGATCATAAACGGTATAATCCATTTTTCTCAGTATATACCTACAAAATGAAGTGAAAAAAAAGATTGGCATATTATACAAGTCAATGGAACACGGAATTGAGTATTCGAGAGCAATGTTGTTGCATGCGTCGTGATCGCGGATAACTTTTCCTGTGGTCGGATTTGTGAAATACTTGAGTCTAGTATACAACACTTTAGCTAGACAGGTTGCCAATGTCATCGAACTCGCGTTCCGCAAATGACCTCGTAGAATGGATGGGAAAGAGACAAAACATTTCAGATGTTTTACTCATTATAGATCATTAATTTTTTCAAAAAACCCTCCAGAAATATTGATCGAAAAAGACGCTGATTATACGTACCCATACACTTTAACGAAAATATATGAATTTACAACCAACATAGTTGAAATTTCAACCAAAAACCATTATTTCTCAATTTCCCCGACCCAAAAATCGATCAGGCTTCAACTTGGGCAACGTGTAGTGCTATAATGGATGGAAATGTATAGAAAAAATTGTTTTGTAATTGTGGCGTATATTTACCGAGGGGGAAGGGCGTAATTTTTTAGTTTTGTGCGGTACTGCATCTATTTTAGTGATTTATAACTCTGTTAATAACAATGAAAAAAATTACAACTACAGTTTTACAGAAAAAAACAAAAGATAAAATTTACTACAGATAAATATTTGAAGGGTTAAAAATGAACCGTATTTCGTTGAAAGTTTTATCAATGTTAGGAGAGGCTCTGACGTCATGATGACGAAACAGTATTGAGAAAATCGGAGTACCCAAGGAAAAAAAACGATTGAACAATTGCTTTAGTTTTGTGAATCGGTTTATTTTAAGAAAGCGGATTGGACGATCGTCCTCTGAACCGAAATGACGCGTTTGAATCAGACCTCAAATGATTTCAATCTGCTAACTCCGATTCAGACGTCGTAAATGAGAAAACTCCGATTGAACAGACATTTTTAAATTCGTTTTCGATTTTTTTTAATCGGATCGAAATTTTTGAGGTTATGCTCCCATGTTTGACACAAAATTTAAAAATTGTAAATTAGTGAGCGAGTGAAACAAATTTTATACCAGAGTGTTGGATTCTGTTATGCATATCCATTTCAAACAAATATAAGATACCCGTGAAACAGATGTTTAATAAAAAAATTAAACGTTAAATCTGAAATCTTAGTGAATCAGTCGCTATCAGAAATGGCCAATTATGATTGGCGATTCAATAAGGCTTCAAACCGATTTAAATTTTCTAATCGGTTCTTTGTTTCTGGGTAAATTCAATGAAAACAAACGCAAATAAACCATCGTTCTTGCTTATAAATTTCCTTTTTAACATATCAGATTACTGTAAACAAATTAGAACTTATTTTACAACACTTAGTAAAAAGCTGCTAACAGCTGGAAATCACCATCTTGCTCAATAATAAACCCCCAAAAAATTAATAGACAGCATTGGCTTTGTAACTTTCGCTATTTTTCGAGTAAAAATTAACCATTATGAACCAAAAATAAAAAACACCGCACGAAATGTATGAATAAGCCTTACGATGAAATTTTCTTATTACTACTTTTGATAAGTATAACTTGAAGCATCAGTAAACCCGATCTTTCTCCTATTTTACCGAAAGGCCTTTTCCATACATTTTGTGCGGGTTTCTTCGACTTTTTTGGAATTTAGGGTTCTTTTTCTTCTAAAAAAAAGCTCAGGTTTTTTCCTTTATATACCTTGAGGTTATAAAGTTGACTTATCTATTTTCTCGTGAAAATAAACATTGGGCAAGAAAGGGAAAGGGCGTGAAACCCCCTATCGAAACTGTAGTGGGAAACATTTTTTAGATGAAAACTGTAGAGCACAGAAAAAAAAAGTTGGTATCTTTTAGAACTTGAATTCCATAAGAAACTTGTGGAGACCCAAAAGGGTTCCTTTGAAAGAAAACTTGAACAAAGATCAATATTTTTGTCCTTTGGAGATCAAACTGAAGTCTCCTTTGGAACAAATTCATCGTTTTGGGTTCCTTTTCAGCAAGAAGGGTTCCTTTTTGTTGCAGCTCCCTTGGAGTCAAAAATTAGTTCTAATAGAAACCCCAGTTTTTTCTTTAAAAATCAAAAAGTACACCCTCTTCCCCTCGGTAAATATATGTCACAACATCAAACCGATTTTCTTAAAAAATTCTATCCAATGGGACTAAGGTTTGCCCAGTTAAGTTTTTTTTTTGGTTTGAGGCAGTTGAGAAATAATGCTCCATATATTATGTACACATTTTGGTTACTATTGTCAGTAATCTAAGATTCGTAAATGTATAGGAATGGCTCAGTTTTATTTTCATAAAAGACTATGTGAGAAACATAATTTCTAACTAAAGATGGTTTAGTCAGAAATGATGGTTCTTAAAATCTTGTTTGAAAATTGTTGAACAGAGATATTAAGCTAAACTTAGCTTCCATTTCCATGTGGAAATCACCCCATTTGTCCCCATTTCAATTTGTCCTTAAATTAAATTTTGGCGTTTAAGCCAATAAAGTGAATAAAAACGCTTCAAGTAGTTCACTACTACATTGACAATTTAATGTCGTAGTCCGCTGTCTGCAGCGTTTTTATTTTCTATGTTGAATTAACATCTTGCTGACTATACAGCAGCTTCCAGGAAGAAGATAAAAAAGAATAAGGTAGATGTTTTCTATGGAAAGAGTTTTGGCCTGTACAGGCGGAAGTAGATTAAGTGTGTCATGTTACAATCGATAAGCTCTCGTCTGCCTCATATTCAAGGCTACGGGAATTCAAAGAGATGATTCTAGCAATGCGTGTAATTGTACTTTGGGTGGGGAGCACTGACTCATTAATTTCGACTTTATCTGTGATATTATGATATATATCGTGAATAAGTCACATATTGCTCTTTGAGGTAAAAGACACAAATATAGACTCACGTATCAAGAAAAAGGTTAGGACTAAATTGAACGTGGTTGGCATGCAATTCCTGCGAAATATGTGCTGCAAAACGCTAATGGACAAAGTCAGTAATGAGTGGATTCTCAAAGAATGTAATATAGAAGAAACATTGTTGCAACCATATAACCATCTTGTATTGCTCGCTCAGCTACAACCACACGGATGGGCTATTTTAGGCATACCATTATGGTTGCGTATTGTAGCTAGGCCAGGAATATTTATCCGTAAAGTATCCTAAATAGTATACCTAAGTTATAGACTTGTGTGGCTGAGTCTTTCATATCAGAGTTTGCATGATCCAGCTATTAACGTAATTTGGGATTATATTTTCATGTCTACTTGAACTCTTCAAAAATCAAGAGTTTGTAGTATGTTTTTAGGTGAAATTTTCATTCCTCTTGCAGCGCGAACACATTATCCTTCAATTTTCACTTTAAAAAAAACTTTTATCAATGGGATATTTACTTCCTAATTTGTTATATAACGAATGTAAAACGGAACGCATGACCTAGTGCATAAGCGTCGCGTCATATTATGTCAGATGGCGCCAGTGAGCAAACGTAACGGGTAACGAGCTAACGAAGCTTTCGTTCAGCCAAAAGTTGAGGTTTCTTGAGAAAATTGAATTCCCAAATCAAACATACTACCTTAACCATACTAGTATTCGTGTACCTTCTATCTTTATGGTTCGAAATAGAAATATGTCTGGTTGAGAGAGAAATATTTTTGATTAATTCGGCTAGAAATCCTTAACCGTAATCGTATGGTAAATAATCCCCAAGCATTTATTTTAGTAATGATAAGAGCATGAATGGTTGGAATGTACGCATGAGAATCTAAAGCGAAGAGATAAAGAGTCGTAGAAACAGAAGAGCTTGCATGAGAAGATTTATGGATGTAAAGAAAGCAAAAGATGTGTACAAGGATAGGTCAGCTTGAGTGTTTATATGCAGGGTGACAACTCACCTGGAAAACCTGAAATTGTCAAGGAATTTTTGTATACCTGGAAAACCCTAGAAATGTCAGGGATTTTTTTTCAGGAAATTCTTTCGAGAGTGCTAAATTTTTTAAAAAATTGTAATATAAAATGAAATAATAATGATTTTTTATTGGTAAAAGTCACTTTTATAGTACTGGATTTATATGTACTGATTTAAATCAAACTTCTTTTTATCATTTTCACTAATTTTCATTAATTTTGTACCGAGAAAGACGAATTTTCAAGAAAATAGTTGAGTTTTCAATCAAGGAGATGAATTTTCAACCAAGTAGTTGATATTTAAACCAAAAAAGACGAATTTTCAACAAAATAGATCAATCCTCAACTAAACCAGATCATTTATCAACCAAGTTATTGCCTTTTTAATCAAAAAGATTAATTTTCTACAAGATAGACAAATTTTCAACCAAACAGTTGAATCCTCTACCTAAACAGATTGATTTTCTACCACAAAGTTGCATTTTTAACCTAAAAAGATGAAATTTATACCACAAAAAGATGAATTTTGAAGTCAAAGAGACGAATTTTCAACAAGAGTTGAATTGTCAAGCAAGAATAATTTTTCAGTCATGAAAGGAAAAGTATTTCTACCAAATTGTTGAATTTTGAAGCCAAAAAAGACGAATTTTCTACAAAACAGTTGAATCTTGAACCCGAAAATATAAATCTTCGTCAAAATAGTTGAATCCTCAACCAAAGCGGCTTAATTGTTAATCAAATAGATGAATTTTCAACAAAATAGTTGAATCCTCAACCAACACTGATTAATTTCCTTCGAAACAATTGCATTTTTAACCAAAAAAGATGAAATTTCTCTTACACCAAAAAGACGAGTTTTCAACAAAAGAGTCAATTATTTTACCCATTTAGATAGTCATAAGGACTTGAAAAACATTATTTATATTTAACTCGCGTAATCGTATACATATTCCAATTTTTTAATGTTAATTTCTTAATATTTAACCCGTCACAAGTGGATGAGAAATTTGGGTTATTTAAGTATTATGCAATACTTTGAATTGGAAAGGATGTAGGATCGATTGCTTTAAAAATGCAGTACTTAATACTTTAATGGCTCTTTATTGAGAAAAATCATACCTGGAAAGATCTAGAAATACCTGGAAAAAACCTAGAATTGTCAGGGAATTTCTTCCCAGGATTTGAGTAGACACCCTGAAATGTGAATCGTGATGTATGATGGGTCTGTGAAGCCCTTCACCTGGGGTGATTGCCAGAGAGATCGATCAGCGACCCGTGTCGGAGCGGTGTTGTGGAAAGAGTGTGTCGTTTTAGTGACCAACACGTACTTCTAGATTGATCTAAAACCTATCTCATCTTCTACACATCCCTTGCTTACCCTCACCATATAAATTCCTTGATTCCCGGTGGTGTAACGAGGCTAGAACCAAACGAGTTACGCTGACCAAAACCCAAATAATGGAGAATTTAATAAATAATAATAAGCGCTCGGACTTCCTACTAGAGGTCCGGGGTTCGATCTCTGAGCCGGTACCTCTGGAAATTTTTCCATGTACTT
>JAUMHM010000031.1:65684636-65704012 GCA_032362435.1 Melikaiella ostensackeni
TCACTGGCATAAAGTGGGGATAACTCTTTATTCTTTTCCACTCTGAGTACAGTAGGAAGGCAACAGAGGAAGTACTTATAGGAGTGATCTGTCGCGAAGTCTCTCTTCAACGTAGATTATTGTTCCAGATCGTTCAATTGACCGTGGGCTTATTAAAAATCCGCATACGTGCCTTGAATTCAAATGCAGTCTCGTCAAAGCGAGATCGAATCGAGACAACTTCTGTATCTCCAATCAACATTCTTTCAACGTACCTCCACCGTATCTTGATATTTTAATATTTCATTGTGCCCTTTATACGAACAGATCCTACACAAAAACGTAACTGTTTTTGAATCGTATAAGGAAAGCTTGTATAATATATTTTTTACTTATTGCGACACAAAGACCTACAGTTCACTGTTGAATTTTTTTTTACTGTAAAACTAGCAATCATGATTCGCGTGCTATGCGCGCAAGAAGTTTCTTATTGGCAGTCAAATTCTAAATATTAATATAAAAATTTTCAGAGTTGCCTCTAAAAACAACACCGAATTTCCAACTATTTCCCGATTAGTAAATATTTGTTCAGGTCATTAAATTTTAAAAAACGAACTTGCAAACCTGAAAAATTTCTCAAATTAAATATTGAATACTTAACTACAAAATGAAAGAATTCAAAGCATCATGACTCTTCTGAATTTAAACTATTTAAAATTAAAATTAAAAACTGTTTAATTCATCAATTTGTAAAACTTTAAATAATGTAACATTAAAAATTAGAAGCCCTTTATTTCTCAACTACCATCTATTTTGGTGACATAACTCTGTTAGTACCAATAAGATTTTTTTTCCTATGAAGGTTCGATAGGGTTTTTTATAACATTTTCATTAATTATAAGCATTTTTTGAAAAAAATAAAGATTTGACTCTTTAAAATGCGGATCAACAATAAATTAGACTTTTTTCGTACTTAAGGTTCTTTTTGTTTATTTTTTGTCTGAAAAGAAAGTTTAGGTTTTTTCCTATAATTACCGTTATAGTAAATGCACGACCCTTGTTTTTTATTTCCCAACATTTGAAATATAAACAATTTAGAAACAAATTATTGAACAAAATTTTTAATATTAAGAGTTTTGACAATTTTTAAAACTATACTTAATAATTAATAATTTCGAATTGAAAGCTTTTGAAATTAAAAAAAATATATATATTAAACGAGTTGGAATTGAAAACGGTCCAAATCAAACAATTTTAGATCAGGTAAAATTTTGAAAAAGGAACAATACCATTTCAAATGGAATAAAAAGGAATTGAACTATTATCATTGCTAAATATGTAAAAGCGTTTGGAATTGAAATTGAATAATTTGAAATCGAATGTGTTTCAGATTGAAAATTTTTAAATCAGAAGCTCTCAAAATTGAAAAATTTCAGACTAAAATTTTGAAAATTGGACAATATCTTTATAAAAGTGTTGAGATTGTATCATATCTAATTTAAAGCGTTCAAAATTCAAAAATTTTATTTTGAATTGAAGAATATCGAAATTGAATGATTTCAGGTCAAAATTTCATAAATAGGACAGTTTCATTAGAAAGGAGTTGAAACAATATTATTTCTAATAAAAAACGTTTAAAATTTAAAATTCTCGAATTTAAATCATTTTCAGTTCAAAGCAATTAAAATTAGACAGTTTGAAATTGAAAACGAAATTGAATGTTTCAAAGATAGAGTCTCCGAAATTCTAGAATTTTAAATTATCACATTTAAAAAATTATAATATAACATTAAAATTGATTAGACAAATTTTTGTAAGATCAAAAAATAAATTCACCGTCATTTTCACCCTTCAAAAAGGAAAAATGTTCAATTATAAACCTTTAAAATTGAATTATTCTAAAAAAAAAACGTTGAAAATTAACTTTTCGAAATTCAGCGTTCAACATGAAAATTCAGAACTCTAAAATTGTAATCATTCAAAATTCAATTACTGAATTACCAATTTCAGATAGTTCAAATTTTATCTATTCTGATTTTCAACCAATTTTAAACTTTTTCATTTCAATTCGTTTAATTTTTAACACTTCATTCAGAATTATTATTCATTTTTGAATTCTTCCAATCAGAGATGTGCAAGATCCGGAACCGAACAAAAATTTTCGTGTTCGGATCCAGCAGTTTGCATTAGGAGATCCGGACCGCTAATTTCGGTTCGGATATCTCAAAAACCCGATCTGGTATTTTTCGGATCGGATCTCTAGTAGATCGGACCGAAAATGTTCAAAATCGGATTTGTGCGTGACAGATTCAAACCGGTATTTTTCTCTCCGGATTTTAGAGAGATCCGAACCGAAAAATACCGGATCGGGTGAGATCCGATGCGCAGAGGACTTATATGGCATTTAAGGTTAAGGTATTAAACGTATTTACATATTTTATTTGGCATTTAAGGCAATTAAGGTTTACACTAGAGTTATGTTACACATCTGGATGCGCAGTAGACTTCTGTGGTATTTGTGGTTGCGCACTAGACTTAGGTCGCACTTCCTGCTGCGCAGTAGACTTCTGTGACATTTTTTGTTGCACACTAGAGTTGAGTTTTTGCGGCTGCGCAGTAGATTTCTGTGGCATTTGTGGTTGCGCACTAGAGTTAAGTTGCACTTCCGGCTGCGCAGTAGACTTCTGCGGTATTTGTGGTTGCGCACTAGAGTTAGGATGCACTTCCGGCTGCGCAGTAGACTTCTGTGGCATTTGTGGTTGCACACTAGAGTTAGGTCTTACTTCCGGTTGCGCAGTAGATTTGTGTGGCATTGGTGGTTGCTCACTCGAGTTATGTTAAACTTTCGGCTGCGCAGTAGACTTCTGTGGGGTTTGTGGTTGCTCACCAGATTTATGTTGAACTTTTGGTTGCGCAATAGACTTCTGTGGCATTTTTTGGTTGCGCAATAGATTTAGGTTGTACTTCTGTGGCTTCCGTGGCATTTGTGGTTGCGCACTAGAGTTAGGTTGCACTTCCGGCTGCACAGTAGACTTATGTGGCATTTTTGGTTGCGCACTAGAGTTAGGTCGTACTTCCGGCTGCGCAGTAGATTTCTGTGGCATTTGTGGTTGCTCACTCGAGTTATGTTAAACTTTTGGCTGCGCAGTAGATTTCTATGGCATTTGTAGTTGCTCACTCGAGTTATGTTAAACTTTTGGCTGCGCAGTAGACTTCTGTGGCATTTGTGGTTGCTCACCAGATTTATGTTGAACTTTTGGTTGCGCAATAGACTTCTGTGGCATTTTTTGGTTGCCCAATAGATTTAGGTTGTACTTCTGTGGCATTTATGGTTGCGCACTAGAGTTAAGTTGTACTTGCGGCTGCGCAGTAGACTTTTGTGGCATTTTTTATTGCGCACTAGTGTTAGGTTGTACTTCCGGCTGCGTAGTAGACTTCTATGGCATTTGTGGTTGCTCACTCGAGTTATGTTAAACTTTTGGCTGCACAGTAGACTTCTGTGGCATTTGTGGTTGCTCACTAGAGTTATATTGAACTTTTGTCTGCGCAGTAGATTTCTGTAGCATTTTTGGTTGTGCACTAGTCTTAAGTTGCACTTCCGTATGCGCAGTAGGCTTCTGCGGTATTTGTGGTTGCGCACTAGAGTTAGGTTGCACTTCCGGCTGTGCAATAGACTTCTGTGGAATTTTTTTATTGTGAACTAGAGTTAGGTGGTACTTCTGGCTGCGTAGTAGACTTCTGTGACGTTTGTTGTTGTGCACTAAAGTTATGTCGCATTTTTTAATGCGCAGTGGACTTATGCAGCATTTGTGCTTGCGCACTAGAATTATGTTGCACTTCCGGCTGCGCAGTAGACTTCTGTGGCACACAATTGTACTGCTCAACCATAAACCCCATAGGAGTCTACTGCGCAGTCGGAAATGCAGCATTATTCTACTGCGCATCCAGAATCACGTTATAAGTCTAATGTGCAGTCTTAAGTGCCATACAATTATACTGCGCAACTGTAAACTCCATATGAGCCCACTGCACAGCCGAAAATGCATCATAATTCCACTGCGTATCTGCAAGTACGACATAACTATAGTGCTCATCCAGATGTACGAAATAACTCTACTGCACAGCCTTAAAAGGCATAGAGTTGCACTACGCAACCATAAACCCTCAAGAAGTCTACTGCGCAGCCGTTAATATGACATAGCTCTAGTGCGCATCCGGAAGTATGACATAACTGTACTGCGCAGCTTTAAGTATCATAGAGTTGCATTACGTAACCATAAACCCTAAGGAAGCCTACTGCGCAGCCGGAAATGCAACATAACTCTGTTTATTCCATAACTCTATTTCATCGTTTTGAATTTATCCTGGAGGTATTTAATTCAAAATTGTCATGATAAATCCTTCAAACTGAAAATTGTGCAACTATGAAGACCTTAAATTTGATATTCTTCGATTTCGAAGAATTTAAAAAAACCAGACAGTTTTGTACGTTTAAAATTGAAACCAAACAATTTAGAATATTTAAATGTCTACAGTGCACATTAACTATGCTATTTCACAAAAACTAATCCAAGCCCACCTTGAATAGAGAATTTGCATGTGTCATGAATACGGGAAATAATTATTGCATCTTGTAGAGGACGTTAAACTGAGTTTATTTTTACAAGAAATAAATAAACATTAAGTTTAAATATTTTTTAGTTTAATCTTTGAAAGTAGATAAAAACTTGTGGAAATGGAAGCTTTTTATGATTGATATGACCTCAGTTACACGGGCAGTGCTTATCACATTGACCCTTAAAATGTCAAACATTTGAAGTGCATGTTGGAAGAAGGTTATTCCGAACCGGATTTGCAAAATCATCAATCACTTGAAACCTTCAATAATTTTTCATGTCTTTCGGAAGCTTGAGTAGAATTGTCTGTTCATAACATCAGTAAATAAAAAATTAGAGCCATATCAAGATGAAATATTATGATTGGAATTCGCCAAACTCAGAAATATAATAAATTATCTGCGTATGCTTTACTTTATTGTCCGCTCCGTATAGAGTATTCTCATTAAGTCATAAAAATCTAACATGGCGGACCTTTGGGGGAATAACATTGTTCGTGTTTGTACGTGGAGTTGTAGGTTTTCATAATTCTTATGTTTTTTCGAGATGCAGAGTGTGTATTTCGCAAAGTTTTCCTGAGATGTAAAGACCCAATGCATAAAAAAACTGTAAAAATATAAAATGTTGATCCTTATGCTCTGCAAGATGAAAATTTTATTGAAAATAGTAGTGCTGTTGATCACTATGACGGATATAGTGGCATATTTTATTCTGGCACACAGTTTTTACATAACAAATTGAATTAAAACATAAAAGTATGGAAACCGATACATTTTATGATGCTCGTTTTGTGGAAAAGGTGAAGTGCCATAAGTTTAATGGTACTTTTCTGATTCTTTGTGATAGGTTACAGTATAACATTATAGCATTATTAGTTATTTGTTATTAGTTATGATTAGTATTAATATTAAGTGATATTCCCGTGAAGCATGGAATTCGTCATAATTATTCTTGTAAAATTCCATTGTTGATGTAAAATGCGATGGCAGCATTTTGAGGAAAGGGAAAATTTTCAGAATGCAACGAATGCAAGAGCGAACTATCCGAAAAATTACAACCCTGATGCAAATAGTTCTATATACGAGTACCTTTTCACAGATCTTAAACTTTCGTAGAATTTTTGGAAACGTACATTTTCATCATTTGTCGTAACAAAATATAATTTTTGATAAATGTTTGTAGAGATATACCAGTGATTTACATTAAAGTGAAAAAATGTGATCTTATAAAGGCTCGGTGATTTCTCACATGAATTTTGTAATTCTGCGAATAGTTCGCATGGTTCGCAGTTCACACTTGCATCCTAAAAAGTACAAAATTCACTCTAACCTCAAGAAGCTGCCATCGGATTTAACATCAGCAGTGGGATTTTACAACAGAAATTATGACAAACGACATGCTTCGCAGGAACATCACTTAATTTTGATACTAATAATAACTAATAACAAATCACCAATAACTAATAATTCTATAATGTAATACTTTCTATAACCTCACACCCCTAACAGAATCAGAAAAGTATCATTAAACTCCTTGCACTTCACCTTTACTACAAAACCACCATGAACCAGCATCCTAAAATTTATAGGCTTCCAAACTTTGATATGCTTTTATTTGATTAGTGATGTAAAAACTGTGGTATAGAATGAAATATGCCACTATATCCATTATAGAGATAATCGACGGTCGACGGCACTGCACTTATATTTTCCGTAAAATTGTTATCTTGTAGAGTACATGGATCAAAATTTTCGATAAAAAAAATTTTTTATGTATCGCGTCTTCACATCTCCTGACAACTTTTCAAAATACTCACTCTGCTTCTCGAAAAAACACAAACAATTATAAAAATCTCCAACAACACGTGGAAACTATAGGGGTATACGGGCAATATTATTACCCCGAAGGTGGGTTTGGGCACAAGACGTCACAAATGAGAATAGTCTATAATGGACGTCATCATAATGGCTATTCATTCGAATGTAGGATTCCAAATCAGCATTTCAAACAATTCAAAATAAGCTATAAGTACTTGCAATTCAAAAAAGGCACTTTTATCAAATGTTTGGATCATAAACTTTCAAATAAGACGATTAAAAAAATGCTTCCAAATTCTCCATTAAAAACTGCAAGGAAAATCGGAAAACGCTTTACGTCGGTGGAAGAGGAGGGGTAAATTGTGTTATTTAATTTATGGATGGCCCCTTAATTGATCTAGAGAAGCTGTCTTGATCATGCCGTTAAACGAAGGTATACTCTGACGTTCGCCAATTACACTGGCACTCTATAAAATGCGACAGGCGGATATTAACCCTTATGCTTACTATATACCTTAGCTCCTTCCTACACCACGGACATTCATTTCCTGCTTGGCAGCACCCAGATGTATCAAGTCGAAAATGAGAAACGCTTTTCCCATGCCACACCCTACTTTTCACTATTAGAGTATTTTCTCGAGCCAATTTGCATCACTTTGTGTTTATTTCCATTTCATTTAAAAGGCAGTTCTTGCATGGTTTTCTCTAAAATTCAGTTTAACTACGAAATTATTGGAAATAAGAAAAACCAAGAATCCAACGATCACATTTTAACAACACACTCAGGGTGTCTACTAACCATGAAAACGGAAATAGCCAGGAATTAACCGGGAATACAAATGGAAACCGGAAATCACATTTAAAGTTTTTGAAAATGTGATATTTTTTATGAATCATGATAAAAAGAAAAATAAATTCAAGAAATTTAATAAATATGACTTTATAAAATTCTACTTTGTTATACAAGACCTCTTTTAATTTGAACCTTTTCACAATTTTTAAAATGTTTTTAAAAATAAAGACTTTTAAAAATTAACTTTTTGTTGTATTTTCAAAATTGGTATGCATAAGTTAGTGATATTTTTTTAATAATCTTGTAGATTATTTCCGGCTATCAAATCAAGATTTGTTGAAAATTCTTAGTGTGAACTTTTTTCAAAAATCAAAACTAGAAATGTAAATATTTTTGATTTTCACTGAACTAAGTTATTGTATTAATCGCTTAAGATTATTGATGAAAATTATACTTTAGGGTGCAGTGAAAATGAATGTAATTAAATTATAATTGCTTCAGACGTTTCGGGACGCGATGGTGGCCTTCTTCAGTTATTTATTCTGGAATTTTTTTAGATATATAGGAAATGTAATACAATTTCGATGCTAAATTATCTGCGTAAATTTAGTTAACATCACAGTTGTCATTTTTTTATAATGAAATGTCTAGGCACACTAAAAGTATTTAGACTACACTCAACGAATGTCGGTGAACCTAGGCACGGTCTTTTTATAAACATATCTTTCGTTAATTATTATCTTTGGTATTCTAATTGGTAAATAATTCTTAGATATAATTTAAGTGATTAGAAAAACCATTGTAATTTTTTTTTAGTACCAAGTGAATTTTACATTAACTATGTTATAAACACACGTGATTATAGTTTTTTTGTCATAACTCTTCAATAATTAATCGCTAATAATTATTTCTAGTTATAGGATCATCCACAAAAATTTTTTTTCGCTCAAATTTAAGTTTTTTATAAACTTTGACTCTCAATGAACTCAGATGTGAAAGAAATTCAATTTTTTTTGTTCAATAGTTTGTAATTATTTATTAAAATGTGACAAAATACCGACCGGAAATGTCGATTTTACGAAACATGTGGCGCCCTCATAGCACGAAGCACGTGTTGTGACGTCACATGCTTTCAAAGTCCAAGAAAATACATGTGTCAGTTTGATAAAAAACAATAAAAATAATTAATCATGAACGTTTTTTGGCTAAAAGGATTTTTATTATAGAGTATCAGTATGCGTGGATGCATTAAAGCCAGTTCGGATAATTTACGAAAGATGAAAACAATAATAAGTTATTTTTTTCACGATGTGCTCCGGTTTCCACATTCTGCTTTTAGCTCGCATATGAAATGTTAAATAAATATTCTAGTGCATATTGTATATTCTGATTAAAAATCAAGAACTTATTTCTGATAAGTTTTTCAATGTACATGGCCACAATTTAAAAAGTGTCTGATTTTAATACTTTTTATGTGTAATCGCAAGTTGGCATTCTAACCTAAAATATATAAACTTAGAGTGTCATACAAAAAGTATTAAAATTAGGCATTTTTCCGTTTTGCAGTGACTGTTTGTTTTAAACGGAAGTTTCACTGCAGTGTAAAAAAGTCTACCTAAATTTAATATATTTGCGTTTAAATGAAAATTTAATTTTGAGGTTCGATCTTAAGCTTGCGAATTGTAAAAAAGTTTGAAAAGATCAGATTTAATGTAATATTCTATCAGACGATAACGGGTTATTATTGCATAAAAAAAACTGTGAGTGCTTGAATATAATTAAAATAATAAAAGTTCTTGAGAAATTGATATTTGTGTATAAATTAAAGTTGGATTATAATTTTAGCCCCAAAACATAACCTCAAAATTGCTAATCCCTTTCGGAGGCATATGAATATTCCGCAAATTTCATTTTACATAAATTTCATTTTACCGAAAATGAAGTTACCTCAAAGTCATTCATCATAATTCGTATTTACCCGAAATTCCATTTAACCTAATTTTTATTTTTTCGAATTGTCATTTGTCATAAATTATTCTTGTCATATAATTTCCATTCAAGCCAGTTTCTATTTATCTGCATTTCCATTTGTTATACGTTTTATTTTCCCTAATTTCCATTTAAGCGAATTTCTATTTAGCCGCATTGTCGTTTGACATAATATATATTTTTCCGTATTTTCCGTATTCTCCGTTTGCATATATAGGGAACTTCAAAAAATTGGAGAAGTTCCCGAAATTTTTAGTTACAATTTAAACAAAAAACAGAGTGTCAATCATGATGGTTAAAACGTGCAACATAATTATAACCATAACCATCTTAATTCATACTCTGTTTTTTGTTCATAATGTAACCAAAAATTTGGGGAACGTCATTTTTTTGTACTTATAAAGAAAATTTAAAAAATTAAAATTAATCAACGGATAACCTTTATATTATATTAACCATTATATTATTTTGTTTAAATATCGCTATGCATAAAATATGCGTAGATTTAGTTAACATCACAGTTGTTTTTTGTATAACCAAGCCATTTCATAGGATTTACGAAGACTTTAGAGATTTCAAAAATTTAAGAAGCTGAAATTAATGCATCGAAATTGTCTTATATTTGTTTGTAAGTTTTAAACATCATAAATTACAAACATTTTATTTTGTTTATGCAACCCTGAATTGTTCAAACTGTCTTTCGCAGTAAGCTGGAAAGAAGAGGAGTAAGGGGAGATTTGTTATTTACGACTGGGAAAAAAAACAGGAAAAAACCGGGAAAGAACCAACAAGTCAAAATCCATGAGGAAAAATCGCCGCCATTTCGTTAATTTTCAATATTTTTTTGTCGTATTTTGACTTTTGATGTTAGGGGTTTCAACACGGAAGTTTAACTTTTTATTTTTTTAAATTATACAATATTATTTTCTTGATTTACTGTTCGACAAATTGAAAGTTGCTGTAATAGTGCAACTTTTAATCTATCATAAGCAGTAGACCAAGAAAAATAACATCAGGGCAGTAAATTTCCTTAGTGCCTTTTATTTAATTTTCCAACTCGATATCTCATTTTGTGTGGGCGTCTTGAAAGAAATTTCGATAAGATAGGAATCGGGTAAGTATTACGTGGCCTTAAAAACAAAACTTTTGTTTCTAAGCATTTTTTTTCTGACTTTAATATTTATGTTTAGACAGATGTCTCACTGGTCTTAAATGTGTTATTTCATGCGCCTTTAAGTAACACATGCGGGTTTTCAATGAACATCTGCCCTACCCGTCTACTAATTGTACACGTTTATCTCACAACTTTCGGCTCCTTCGAGTTAATTGCTCAACTTGTTAGTCTCGAAACTTAGGCTAGGTTGCGTTATAAACGTTACTGGAATTTAATTTTTACGCCGAAAATTGTTTTGCCTAAATTAGTGAGAAACTCTCGAGAATTAAAATTTGTAAGTGAACTATCAGAGTGACCGCTGGATCGGGAAACCGGGAATTTTTTCAGACCGGGAGATACCGGGAAATGACAGTGAATTTATTGTATGACCGGGAATTTTACAAATTTTTAGAATTTTTATTTTTAAATTTTTAGAATTTTTTTTTTACCTGGTCTGAAGTATGTCATTATACATTTTAACCTCTATTTATAATTAATTATATACTCGGACGTATAACATCGCTCTTTACCATTTACCATCTATTAATAAGTTTTTAGAAGAAAAATTTATCCAATCACTTGAAAAATCTTAAATTTCATATCAAAGGATGTAATGCAATTAAAAATAAGTTTGACTTCAACTTTTAAAAATTTTAAGTTTAATTGTTAACTTTTTCAATTATGAAATCATTCAGTTTACAATACGTAATTCTAAAATCTTTTCCTTTAAAATTTTTCCATTTTGTGTCTTTTTTTTAAATATACATCTTCAGTTTGAAGAGTTTTAAAATGCAGTTTTGAAGACTTGAAGACTTAAACAATTAAAAATTAAAATCTTTTGAAATCTAAAATTGTTGGTAAATAACGTTCAAAGTTAATCAACTGGAAATATAAATCAATTAATGAGTTTTAAAATTGAACTGTAGTTCGAGTATTACTAATTAAACTTCTTAAACAATAATTCATTCTAAAAGACGATTCTGAATCTGTTGGAAATTACACAATTTACATATTTTTTAAGTCAAAAATTAACCTTATTTAATTCGAAAGCCAGAAGAATCCGAAAAACATTCTTTCAACTGTAAAAACAGGGAAATAGAGAGATTTTTCACGAAAATAGTGGAATAAATTCTTTTAAATAAAATTAATGTGGGTTATATTAAAGGTAATTTAAAATGCTTTAAATTCCTAAACGTTCAAGTGAAAATATTGCATTTTCAACGAAATAGATGAATTTTTAAGCAAATAGTCGAATTTTCAATCAAATAATTGAATTTTCAACTAAAAAAGATAAATTTTCAACCAAAAATGAAATAGTAGTGTTTTCAACAGAATAGTTCAATTTTCAACCAAACAAGATGAATTCTTAACAAAAAATGTAATAGTTGAATTTTCTATCAAAAAAGATTTCTCAGTCAAGAAAGAAAAAAATTTGGACCAAATTGTTGAATTTTCGAGCCAAAAAGACGAATTTTCTTCCAAAAATAATAAAATTTTTGACCAAAAAGATGAATCTTCGACCAAAAAAATGAGAATATTTAACGAAATACATGAATTTCCAACCAAATAGTTTAATTCTCAACTAAACAAGATCAATTTTCAACTAAAAAGGGAGTCATTAAATTTTTTATTTTAAATGTCGACCAAACAAAGACGAATTTTCAAAAAAATATTTAAATTTTGTACCAAAAAGTTAAATCTTTAACAAAAGAAATGAATTTTTAACAAAGTACATAAATTTTCAACCAAATAATTATATTTTCAACTAAACAAGATCAGTTTTCTACCAAAAATGAAGTAATTAAACTTTCAGTTAGCAAAAATAATTTTCAATAAAAAAGCGAATTTTTAACCAAAAAATTGAATTTTCAAGAAAGTGGTTCAACTTTCAACCAGGTGTGTAGTTGAATTTTCAATCAAAAACGATGAATTCTCAACAAAAAATGTAATAGTTGATATTTCAACCTAAAAAGCTCTTAATTTTATATAAAAAATAGTTGCATTCAACCAAAAGGGGCGAATTTTTAACAAAATAATTGAATCCTCAACCAGAACAGATTAATTATCAACCAAACAGTTGCATTTTTAGTCCAAAAAGCTGAAATTTATAACAAAAGACATGAATTTTCTAACCAAAAAGACGAATTTTCAACCAAAATATATGAATTTCCATTAAAAAAGATAATTTTCAACCAAATATTTGAATTCTCTACCAAAATAGTCGAATTTTTAGCAATAGAGTTGAATTTTTAATCAAGAAATATTTTTTAGTCAAGAAGAAAAAAAGATCAACCAAATTGTTGATTTTCCACCAAAGTAGTTGAATTTTAAACCCAAAAAAAGGATTTTCTAACGAAAAAAATTAATTTTCAACCAAAAAGGATGACTTTTTAACAAAATTGTTGAATTTAAAAAAAAAATGATTAAATTTTCAATCAAATATTGAAATTTTCAAGCAAAAATATAATAGTAGACCTTTCAACCAAAAATAATAAACTTTCAACTTAATATAGTTATTGGCTTCTATTAATTCAGTTCGCATTTAAGTGGATAAACGAGAAAAAGTGGTAAAGAGGGCAATAGGGGAAAGACTGCGAAGCCTGCGATAAATGAATAGGATTTTTGATAATTTATAGACTAAAGAATAATATTTTTAGTAAACATTGAATTTTATTTTTAGTACTTTTAAAATATTAGCTCAGAAAACTGGAAGTTTTGCTTAGAAAATATAAAGATTTCATTTTAAAATTCTATTCTCATATTTTTTCAGTCTAAAATATTCCATTTTTAACTCATTCAATTTAAAAAATGTCAATTAAAAGAACAACTTTTTAATATTTAGAAATATTTGTCTGTTCATCAAAAATAAGTTTATAAATCAAATATTCAAAACTAAATAATTTCGAATTGAATTGTTTGAAATAGAAAGCCTTGAATCGTTAAAATTTCAGAGGGCTGAATTTAAACTTGGAGCGTTACAATTTCAATTGTTGCATTTAAAAAATTTTTAATTTGTAAGTGAAAGTGTTGAATTTTGATTCATAAATAACAATTAAACAATTATTAATTTGAAACGACTTAAAATTAAATTAATTTCACTTCTGAAAAAAATGTTCAATTAAAAAAAATTAATTTATATTTTTCAACCAGAAATCTTTGAACTGTTCAATTTATTAAATTAAAAAAATTTTCAGATTAACAGCATTTAATTTAAAATTTTTGAATTTGAAATGTTGAAATTTTTCATTTTACACGTGTAAATTATTGAGCGTTTGAATAAAAAAATTCTGCATTAAAAATTGTTGAAGCTTCAATTTTAAAAGTTTAAAATGCAGAAGAGGGAAATGACCGGTAATTTTTTTCCTCGATTAAAACGGCCACCCTGAATCATGAAAACCGTTACGCTTACACTTCCGCCGTTTAAATATTGTCCCGGAACTTAGGAAAAGTGTTTCGTTAGCTTTCTCTGCGATGAGCAAGAAAATATTTTACTTTAGATTTAGATGGTTTTTAGATCATAGGAGCCTTTCCTACCGATTTTATGAGGCACAGTTTCGAAACTTTATGATCGTGAAGAATACCTCATCTTTTAATTTGAAAATTACTATTTATCACTCGTCAAGTGAAACTAATTGGTGATTTCTTCCTCCATTTCTCTTTAGAGAAATGGTTAGCGAGGAAAACTCGTTGTAACTTTTTCTACTTTTTTGCTCGTAGCAATTATCGCTTCAGAGAAAATGATTTTATCACAGGTTACCTATTTATTTATAATACGTGCACTTTTAATGTATGAAGGTTATTATTAACGTAGATAAAAATTGGGAAATTTGCGTGAATACTTTCTATAAGTTTTTATCTAGAGTTGACTAAGGTTTAAAAAAAGTTATAGGTGTATTTGTGAAATGAATCATTTCACAATCTCGTGCGACGTTTTTACATTTTACGACTATTTTTGCGGGATTATAGGTTTGCTCAGGAATCTCTTGTAGTAGCTATATAAGTATGTAAAATGTTTTTGTACCTGATTTATTGCACAGGCCCGGATGTGCGTTTTATGACATGTATAATTTGTATAATTGTAATTGGTTTGTATAATTGACATTAAGTTCAGTCGAAAACTAAGAAATTTATTTATTCAAACATTTTAGAATTAATGAAATAATATCTACATGTATGAAATCCAAATTTGAACTCTTTTAGTTTTTAACTGTTTAAATCATGATTCTTTTTTGTATTTGAAAGAAATGTAGGTTTGCAAATCAGATGCAGACAGGTCTACTACACAGTCATTTTAGTCACCTTTCTATGATAAAGTCACTAAAGTCACTTTTGTAAACAAAAAGATCACTTTAATCACTTTTCTTTCTACATTTTCTTGAATTCTTTTATATTATTATGAACTCTTTTAAATTTACCCTGAACTCTTTAAAATTCATCTTGAATCCTTATGAATTTCATCGATTTCTTTTGAATTCCCTTGAATTCTTCTCAATTCACTCCAATTTTACTGAAATAAATGGAATATTTTGGATTTTTTTTCAATTGATTTGAATTCATTTGGAATTCACCTTGAATTCTCATTAATTCATCCTGAATTCTTTTTAATTCTTTGAATTTCTCTGGAATTTTTGCGAATTCAACCTAAATTTGGTTGAATTCACTTAATTCTTCTGAATTCACTTCAGTTTTACTGAAATCAATGGAATATTTTGGATTTTTTAAACTTTTTTCAATTCATTTGAATGTATTTGGAATTCACCTTGAATTTTTATTAATTTATTCTGAGTTCTTTTGAATTCTTTGGATTTTTCATAAATTTTTTCGAATTTAATTCTTATAAATTCACTCCAATTTTACTGAAATCAATGAAATATTTTGGATTTAAAAAAAATTTTCCATCAATTTGATTTCATTTTGAATTCACCCTAAATTCTTAATTTATCCTGAATTCTTTAAAATTCTTTTGAATTCTTTAGAATTCTCTTGAATTTTTTCGAGTTAATTTCAATCATTTCTACTCAACTCAGTGAATTTTTCTTACTTTTATTGAATTCATCCTGAAGTATTTTTAACTCACCTTGAATTCTTCAAAATTCACTCCAATTTTACTGAAGTCAATGGAATGTTTGGAATTTACGGATTTTTTCAATTCATTTGAATTATTTTGAATTTACCCTGAATCATGTTGAATTTTACTTGCACTGTTTTAAATTTACCCTGAATTCTCATTTATTTACCTTGAATTCTTTTAAATTCTTTCCAATTCCTTGGAATTCTCTTGAATTTTTCCGAATTCTTTTGAATTCACTTTGATTCTTCTAAATTCTCTCCAGTTCTACTGAAATCAATGAAATATTTTGGTTTTTTAAAATTGTTTTCAATTCATTTGAATTATTTTTAATTTGACCTGAATTTTGTTGAATTTTACTTGATATGTTTTAAATTTACCCAAGATTCTCAATTATTTATCATGAATTCTTTTTAATTCTTTCTACTTCTTTGAAATTCTCTTCAATTTTCCCGAAGTCTTTCGAATTCACTTTTATTCTTCTAAATTCACTCCAGTTCTACTGAAATAAATGAAATATTTTGGTTTTTTTAAATTGTTTTCAATTCATTTGAATTCTTTGGAGTTCTGTAGAATTTTTTCGAATTTACGCTGAATTCCTTGGAATTCTCTAGAATTTTTTGAATTCTCCATGAATTCTTCTAAATTCACTTCAGTTTTACTAAAATCAATGGAATATTTTGAATTTACGATTTTTTTTTCAATTCGTTTGAATTATTTTTAATTTACCCTGAATTTTGTTGAATTTTACTTGAGTTATTTTGAATTCACCAAGAATGCTCAATTATTTATCCTGAATTCTTTTAAATTCTTTCTAATTCTTTGGAATCCTCTTGAATTTTTCCGAATTCTTTTGAATTCACTTTGATTCTTCTAACTAAACTGAAATCAATAAAATATTTTGGTGTTTCAAACATTGTTTTCAATTCATTTGAATTCTTTCGAATTCTGTAGAATTTTTCGAATTTACATTGAAGTCTTTGGAATTCTCTTGAATTTTTCTGAAGCCACCATGAATTCCCCTAAATTCACTTCAATTTTACTGAAATCAATGGAATATTTTGGATTTTATTTCCCATTTATTTGAATTATTTTGAATTTATCCTGAATTCTTAATAATTTATTCTGAATCCTTTTAAATTCTTTCTAATTCTTTGGAATCCTCTTGAATTTTTCCGATCCACCCTGAATTCTTTGAAATTCTCTTGAATTTGTTTCGAATAATTTGCTTCAATAAAACTAAAAAAAGAATAATAAAAAAATCCATTGAATTGAGTAGAGTTTAGTGAATTTAGGTGAATTTAATTCTTAATAATTTATCCTGAATTATTTTAAATTCTTTCTAATTCTTTGAAATTCTTGAATTCTTTCTAATTTTTTGGAATTCCCTTGAATTTTTCCAAATTCACCCTGAATTTTTTGAAATTTTCTTGAATTCAATGAAACTTAAAAAAGAATAACAAAAAAATCCATTAAATTGAGTAAAATTTAGTGAATTTAGGCGTGAATTCTTGAATTTTTCCGAATCCACCCTGAATTCTTTGGAATTCTCTTGAATTCTTCTGAAGCCACCATGAATTCTCCTAAATTCACTTGACTTTACTCAGTTAAATGGATTTTAAAATTATTTTTTAGTTTTATTGAATTCACCCTGAAGTCTTTTAAACTCATCTTGAATTCTTACGAATTTCATCAAAGTCTCTTGAATTCCCTTTAATCCTTCTAAATTCATTCCAATTTTACTGAAATCAATGAAGTTTTATGGATTTTCGAGTTTTTATTTTCAATATATTTGAATCATTTTGAATTCATTCTGAATTCTTAATAATTTATCCTTAATTCTTTGAAATCCTTTCTCATTCTTTTGAATTCTCTTGAATTTTTCTGATTTCACCCTGAATTCTTTGGAATTCTCTTGAATTTTCTTCGAATTCAATAAAAAATTCAATAGTTCAATAAATCTAACAAAAAATAATAAAAAATCCATCGAATTGAGTAGAGTTGAGTGAATTTAGCAGAATTCAATTCTTAATAATTTATCATCAATTCTTTTTAATTCATTCTGATTCTTTGTAATTTTCTTCGAATTCACCCTGAAACCTTTAGAATTCTCATGAATTTTTTCAAATGCACCCTGAATTCTTTGGAATTCTCTTAAATTTTTTCGAACTCACCCTAAATTCTTCTAAATTCACTCAAATTTTTCTGAAATAAATGGTATGTTTTGGATTTTTTTCGATTCATTTGAATTATTTCGAATTCACTCTGAATTCTGATAAATTAATCCTGAATCTGTTAGAATGCATCTGTAATTCTTATAAATTTTATTGAATTCCTTTGAATTCTCTTGAATTCAAAAGAACATTAGTCACATTATTAATGCACATGAGTCACTTTTTTCACTTTTTTCAAGTAAATTAGGCTGTGGTAGCCCAGGTCATAGATTTCGCTGAAGGCAAGCATTATAACGGCTTAATAGTGCCGTGTTTGGTCTAGAAAGATCTCCAGATAAGACATTGCGAGCATTATTATTCTGGTGAAGCAAAAGGAGGCTGTGCGAATTACGTCGCATGTATACCTAACTGTGATATATATTCCCATATCTATTTACACTTATACTTACGCAAACCCTAATAAGACCCGCGTGAAAACCTTGATCTCTTTTTCCTTATGACAATGAGAAGAGAAAACATGTATGGTTTAACGTTATATCTAAAAAAATTATCATGTATGGCAAAAAAAAGTTGAAAAAAATTTGAAACACACCCGATTAACATTTTTTCCACACTCCATAGAATGCATAAAGGTTTTTTTTAAGTAAGTGGCTCCCGTTGCGCATACGTACAAGTTAAAAATTTGATTTGTAACGGATAACGGTTTCATGCAGAGAAAGTAAGATTATTTCAGGTTGTTTTTTGTTTGTTTGTTTATGTCCAGGGTTCTTATATCTGGAGTATGAATATCGTTAAAATTATGAACTATTCGTATATTAGAAAATTATTGTTTTTTTTTTGTACAAAAATTGCACCACGTCTTACAGACGCAACGGCAATGTATGTGAAACATTTGGTCCAAGCTTATAACGCATAAATTTCATAGTATGGTTACTGTCTGAACATTTTTTAAATTAAATCCACCTTTTTCGATGATTGGAATTATAGTGCTACATTTTCGAGTAGTTTTTTAGTAGTACACATTTATCCTTTGTGCATGCATGCTTGTCCTACACATAAATCTATAGAAAATAAGCACTATCTAAATCTGTAGAATTTTGAAATTTTTTAATTTTCGGTGGAAACTCCCATATATGGGTGAAGATCAAAAAGTTGACAATATCATGTCCCTGGAATATTACACACATGCATTTGTAGATAATATTTTTTTTATTACAGGGTCCTACTAAGTCTAATTTTTCCCCCAATACCCTATGTCCCAAATTATTTTCAGTTTACTCGGTATCAAAACAAATTCGATTAAATATGAGTAAATGTCATTCGGTAACGTGTCCCTAACTACCTTTTTTCAAATTTATAGCGTTATATCTTTTGAAAGAAGGCTTGAGATTGAATTGTTAAACACACGTATTTTTCAGAATTAATTGCAGAATTAGAAAAAAAAACTTTTTTCTTGTGACCAATTACACGTTCAGAGTTTTAATTCCAAGTTATTGATTCTCATCCATATGTTTCATTTAACTTTGAAGAACAACAAAAAATAAGGTGTTCCACTTCTGAATTCTTGTCTTTCATATTTAAGACTGGTCAGGGAAAGTCAGGGAATGTCAGGGAAAATCTGAAAGAGTTAGGGAATTTTCGATAAACTTAAGTTAAAATTTATAAAATTTTGTATGACGGTTGTCACTAAAGGTGTTTAAGGTACATTGAGAAACAAACATTTTTTGCAATAACAGGGTAACTACTCTCATGAAAAACCTGGAAATATCAGGGAAAGTCAGGGAATT
>JAUMHM010000031.1:65710661-65736482 GCA_032362435.1 Melikaiella ostensackeni
ATCAAAAACAAATTTAGTAATTTGTACATAAAAAACATATAACACCGAGCGTGAAGCGCGAGATCCACATGTTTCGGAATATAAATTGTACAACTACAAAAGTCTTATAAAAAAAACAGTGGAGGCAAATTTGTTTTGAAATGCTGTATTTTTACAACTAAGGAAGATATTTGACTGGAAAATTGATAAAAGTAATGACAAAATTCTTGAAAACTTTATCGTTTGTCTTTTCAAAATTCAAAATTGGCTTTATTATCTCATTTTCTTGATAAACCAAATTCGAAACTCTTTTGGCTAAGCGGTAAAACTTTTTAGATGTTATTGTACAAAAAATATATTCAATAAAAAACCGGAAACTTATTCATTTGATGGTTCTCTAAAAAATACTGAAATGCAATAACAAAGGATTTTTGATCAGTCTTTTAAGTCTTAATAAAGAGTAACAATACAATAAACTTATGAAATCGGGTTCTGAATTTTAAAAAAAAAAGAAAAGAAAAATAATTGAGTTTCTTTGTTGGAAACCAGTTCTGTCTGTATACTGCTAGTACACAATCAATAAGAGAGTTTAATCGTCAACAAAGAAAACGAGTTTAGTTGCAAGATTTCTAACTGTTTCGTATTTCCAGGACTTTGCCGATTCAGCTTTTAGAATCATCAAGATTTTTATGTTTCTTTTCCTAAAGAGTAGTTTATTTTCGTATTTTTAATTAGAGGGATTAAGAAAATTTTCGAAAAGTAAAATGATACAATCTAAAAAATAAAATTGTAGATTTTACCACTTTCTTTCTTGAGTCACCTTCACCTGATCGGAGGAAAAATCAGGGTTTTTGAATTTCTCGAAATCTGGTTTTTGATATTTATGAGAAGCTAGGCGTTAGGATTTTTTTCAAAATTGAAAAATAGATTCATCAAAACAGAGTATCTACTAAACGGATGATCTTAAATTCCTGGTCATTTGCCAGTTTTCTCTCGGTCATTTTTTCATTTTCACGGTCTGGTAATTATACTCCTTTTTTATATGTCCAGGTCCTAACTCAGGATTTTAATTCTTTCCCCATTTCAAGTCGAAAATTGTTATTCTTCTGAAAATTCACTGTTCCAAATCTCAATCATAATTCATTTCGAAGTTTCCCCGCTCCAAGCCGAAATTGTAATTCTTTTGGAAAATGCCTTGTTCCAACTCAAAATTATCATTTTTCTCGAAAATTCACTCAAACCAATTATTTTTTCAAGTTAATTTATATTTTATATTTGATTTATATTTCCGGACCCGAACCTACGCTTGAATCTGAAGTCAGGGCGAAAAGTAGGTCAACCCAAAACTATCGTATAACGTTTTCATGGTTTACTGAGTTCAAGGTTTCAGATGATCATTTAAAAAAAACAAGAATCCAACGATCAAATTTGAATAACACACTCACAAATGTCTCAATTGAAATTTGAAAAACCTAAAATATAAAAGAGGAAAGAAAAAGAAGGCAACCTCCAAATACTCTCCCTCCTTTTTTCTCTCTTCTTTGTTTATTTTTATTTTTTTTAATCTCAATCAAAAAAACATTTACAAAAAATGTTCAAAATCGTCAAAATCTAACTATAATCTAAATTCTTTATAAATGTTTTTTGATTGTGATCTAAAAAAAAAAATAAAAAAAGACCAGAGAAAAAAGACGGAAGAGGGTTTAGAGTTGCCTTCTTTTTCTTTTCTATTTTTTATTTTGGTTTTTTGAATTTGCATTGAGACACTTAAGAGTCTGTTGTCCAAATTTTAACGTTGGAATCATGTTTTCTTTCCTTTTTTGTGAGACTTCCGAAGTTGTACAATGTATATCCCGTAAATTAATGCTCAATAACTTATGATAATTCCAGATTCTAATTGAACTTCGAATTCATTTTACGATCACAAATAAGAAAAATTCTATTAAAACTTCTATGTGATTTTATTAGCAAATTGCCTTTAAAGTCCGCAAGTTTTTTTTACTTACATTAACATATCCAGTTGAATATTTGGTTTCAATTTAATTTCAAAATCTCGCCAATATGTAATAATTTATTGTAAAACTAATTTTTAAAATAATTAAAGCTTTTGCAAGAAAAAATTTTGAAAAAATTGTTGTCACCCTGTCTAAAAACTTTTCTGGGCATACTTCCGAAAAGGTCACCTAAAAATATTGACTTGATACTTTGCCTAGGGATTCCTTTTGCATCCCAGTTGAAAGTCCCAAAAAGACTTTTGGCGCAGGTTAATAAAAATTAAGTTATTAATCATTTTTGCTTACAAAATTATTTAAGGCCTATCTATATCCAATTTCCTGATCAAACACTAGAAAATCCCTAGAAACACTTCTGTGAGTATCCTTTCCTCTTTCCAGCTCACTTTTATACCCTTTTTGCCTGATCCAACTTTAGAAAAATAATGAAAATACCCCTATAAATATCCTATCCCCTTCCCAGCTCTATGGCCTATTTATACGCTTTTTCCCTTACCCAACTCTAGAAAAATCATAAATAAGCTCTATAAGTATCCTATCCCTTTTCCACCTCTACTTATGGCCTATTTATCATATGAAAATATGAATTTTCTACTAAAAAGTTGCATTTTTAATTGTAAAAGATGAAATTTTTACCAAAAGAAATGAATTTTCCAAACCAAAAGACGAGTTTTAAACAAAAGTTGAATTTTCAACCCGAAAGTATGAATATTCAACAAAGTTAATTTTTAATCAGACACTTAAATTTTCAACAAAATAGTTAAGTTTTCTACCAAATTATTAAAATTCCAAGCTAAAAAGACGAATATTCTACAAAACAGTTGCGTTTTTTACTTGAAAATATAAGATTTCAACAAAAAAGTTAATTTTCAATCAAATAGTTGAATTTTAAACAAAATAGTTAAGTTCTCAATAAAAACAGATTAGTTTTCAACCAAACAGTTGCATTTTGAACACAAAAATATGGAAGTACTACCTATAGAGATAAATTTTTAAACCAAAAAGACGAATTTTCAACAAAAGGGTTGAATCTTCTCCCCAAAATTATGAATTTTCAACAAAAAATTTAATTTTCAACTAAATAGTTGGATTTTCAACAAAATAGTTCAATTCTCAATCAAAATAGATTATTTTTCAACCAAACAGTTGTATTTTCAACCAAAAAATATGAAATTGCTGCCGAAGGAGATACATTTTCAAACGAAAAGGACGAATTTTCATCAAAATAATTGAATTTTCAAGCAAAAAATATGAATTTACAATAAAAAAGTTAATTTTTAACCAAATAGTTGAATTTCCTAACAAACTGTTGTAATTTCAAGCCGAAAATATGCTTAATTACTAAAAATTTAACCATTCATAAGTGGATAATAAATTTGGTTATTCAATTATTATGTTACTTGAATGGCTCCATATTAAGAAAAATTATGTGTACCTGGAATAATCTAGAATTACATGGAAAAAACCTGGAATTGTCAGGGATTTTTTTTCAAGATTTGAGTAGACGTCCTGATATAACAATCTACAGCATTCCGTTCGAATCTAATAAATTCCGTCAGTAACCCGGCAAAACTGACCGAAAGTCGAAAATTCAGAAAAATAAATCCAGTATTTTTTTGTATCCAGACACATTGAAGTAGCTGATAACAAAGTTGATAACAAAAAGTTCACAAATCAGAAATAGACTCCGAGAGTATCCGCTTTTGTGGCTCATTAGAGACAAATGCACAACAAGAAGAAAAAAGAGGGCGAAAAAGAGAGTCAACCAAAACCAACCTCTCACTCTCTCTTTTAATATTACCTGAAAATAAAAATAAAAAACTTATCATATGTTGTTTGGTCAGTCTTTCCATTTTCCTGTTAAAATAAAAAATCTTTAAGATCAGTGTGAAATTCACTTTCTTATGAAAATTTTATTGTTCTAAAATGGAAAACACTAGAAAATTTTGTGTATTTGTGCATGGCAACCTTTTTAACCAAATTCAAGATATATTTCTTAAATTTATTGGTATTCTCATTAAAGATTTCTTTGTTTTTTCTTTCTGTCAAAGTCAAAACATATGTTCTTGTTAATATGAAATACCTTTTTTTTGGGAAAACCCATGAAACTTGCATTTCATCAATAAATCCCTCTGTAATGCATCTAATCTTAGTTTTTTCTGATTGAATCAATTCTTTAATACTTTTTGCCGGTCTTCCAATAACATCCATCATAAAATCACATTACCCTCAATTTGTATCAATTTCACTGAAAACCATAATACCGAAAACACGAAAAGCGTAGAAAATCCAAAAATTGTAATCCAATGTTTTGTGAACAATTTACAACACTAATTGAATGAGCATTTCAGTTTAAAATTTTGTTAATTTTCTTTTTTTTAAACATAGAAACAGTAATCCACTTTTTCAATATAAAATTTAATTTATGAGAAAAAGATTCTTCACAGTGAAAATTCTTTTCGATTTTAACCGAGAAGAAACTTCGGAAAAACGAAGTGTAGCGATCAAAACTCAAAAGCTGACCGTAAACTGACATTGACTCTCTACAATGAACCTTAGAGAAAATCTCACATTCAGGGAGATCATTTCAAAACACTTATGGGAGAGACGAACCAGTCGCGTTTTAGTGACCAGCCCAAACCCTCATAAAAACCATGTGCTCGAAGAATATCAATAGATTTCAGGACACTATACAGAAAGTTTAATCTCAAATATCAAGATTCAGAAATTAGTCCAAAGACACAATAATAAGATAGTAAAAAAATGTTTACCCTCAAATATGAAATTCAATTTTAATTTTATTTAATTATTATACCTCAATTTATGTACATCCTTCTGGCAACCTTATTTTATTTACAAGTACCAGGATGACATTTTAATTATATTAATAGTATATTTGAAGAAAAAAACAAATATATAGTAGACTGAAAAATATATTAAACATATTTAAAACCAAGAACATCTGTAAAAATCATAAGATTAGAGAAAAATGTAAGTAAAGTAGTCAGTGGTACATAATAACAGAATGCACATATTGTCCATATGGCATCTTCCTCTGCATACCATTTTTTACAGGCAACGAGAGAATCATTTTTTTTTACCTGAATGTACGTAAAACCTTTTGGCAACCTTTTTTTTTGGTAAGTACCAGGTTAACATTTTAATTAGCTGTAAAAAAGAAGGAACTTGAAAAAATTATTACAAGATTTATGTAAACGGAACATGGGAAATGAAGGAAATGGATCATAGTGCCAAGATCAAATTTTGTGAGTTGATTTAGAAACCAATCTATTCAGATTATTCCATTTTTCAAAAAAGAAAAAGGTAATAATCCAAAACAATAACACATTTCTAAAAATTACTAACTTACTCAAATTTTTATACTATATTCAAATAAAAATAGTTATCTTTTCGTAAATTGAATTAATCATTAACACCTCAATTGAAAGAAACCTTAATAGTATTCATAGGCTACCCTGGAGATTGGGCCAAATCTTTGCGTAATGTCTCTCTTTTAAAATTTCTCAGGGTTCGAAATGAAGTATATAGGTGAAACCACCAAACAGTAGATAATGATCAACAGTAGATAATCCTAATTAACTAGAAAACTAGCCAAGAATGTTGATCGGTTCTTTTAGTATAACATTTGGGCAATGATACTATCTTGCACGACGAATTTTCATTGAAAAAGTATCATTATTCTTTGTGTGAGAGTAAAAAATTAATTGTTAACACGAAAAAAAAAGTTGACATTTTTTTATTCATGCTTTTCATCTAAATGCAATTTTTCTGAGTCATGTGTTTACATTATAATGAAAATTTTAAGGTTAATGAACAAATATGTATATGACAAGAACTGTTGTTTGTATTATTCATAAGTATTTCAGGACCATTTATTTGATATTCCATTTTCCAACAGTAGATAACCAACAGTAGATAATCGTGGTATTTCACTGGCGCAGTTGGTAGCACTGCGATGATCTCGAGCTGTATTCGCTGAATGACGCTAAACAAGAAGTGTCACATTTGTTTAGAGGTTAGCGAGGTTTGTTTTTGAACGTTTCGAAAGTATTTACGTTTATTAAATAATTCTATGCACTTAGAAATATATCATTGACAAATTGGAACATAAGAATAATTATTCATAGTAAGTAGGTATGTCGAAAAATTATAGTATTGTGTGAATAAAGATATTTATAAGTTATTATTATTATACAAACTAAATACATTTTTTGCAAGAACTTTAATTTTTTTTTATTTTTGGTAGATCCATTAGTAATATCATAAATTAATTTAGAAAATACGTCTGATCAAAACTGAAATACCTATTGACTGAAATATGACGAAAACATTTTTAAAAATTATGAAGAATAATCAACTGAAACGAAAATTCATTAAAAATCTTTCCTAATAAAAAAAAATATATATCAATAGGATAAGTCATATTTTGTACTAAATTCTGAGAATACATTGATTGCGGAGAAAATTTATTTAAGTTTTCTTATTTTTTGTAAGCATTTTCTGTGAAAAATTTGCAATTGATTGAAATGAAGATAAAAGTATAGAATCACGGCTAATACTTTTTCGTTTAAATTTGTAAAGAAATTATTTTATTTAAGGTAAAAAGCAATCCAGAGAAACCAAAGAAAAGAAAATTTGTAAAGCCCGCGTAAGTCAACGTGGAATTTTAAACTAAGAAATTGATAGGGCTTGTGATACTAAAAGAAGCTTGAGCTTACCAATTTCTTATGCGAGGCTGAAGTGATTGAGTTTATTAGCATAATATTTGTTTTAAAAGAGCTCTTATCATATAGTAGTTGCTAAAATGTATTGTTGAAATCATTAAAGAGAATATTGTTTGTAAACGTTACAAAATTTGTAAAATACTAGTAATAAATATTATTTCAAGAACTGTTTAACTTTTGAGAGTAATCTTTAATCCAATAATGAAATATCTAAAGAAAAAAAAAAATTTGCAAAAAATATTTCTCTATATTTTGTAATAGAGGTTAACTTTTTTTTTTCTTCATTAACATAAAGATAACTCCTGACGAAAAACTTTTTTTTAAAGATTTATATTAATTTTTCAAAAATAGTTGCTTAATAATTTTCTGAAAAAAAACTGCACAAGTTGTGTCTGTTCATTACGGTTCAAAAAGTTTGCGCCTTTTCGCTATCACTTCTCAGGTTAGGTTATGAACTGCCTTGTATACCGTATCAACCTCACCGAAATTCAAAGATAAGAAAGTGTCAAAATTTTAGTTGCTGTGATTTTTCGTCAAATAAAGATAGTTTCAACTATCTTTTAATCAGCTAACTTATTTTAAGTGAAATTATACTTATGATAAATTGTGATTATCGATATCTAATTACTTTATCATGCCCAGATGTAAAACCACCAACGATTATCTACTGATGGACGGACGTATCAAAATCGCACCTTTGGCAGCGTCTTATAAAAATGTTAATTACAGCTGAGTAATTCAATTAATGATACTTTTTTTCTATGTCAATAGTTATTTAAAAATACAGGCTTTATTTACATACTGAAACCTTTCTGTTTTGTTGCAAACTGACGTACTAAAGCGCTATAGAATTTTTACCTATCTCCTGTTGGGTGGTTTCCCCTACTTTCTTTTAAAGTTTTTTTTGTGTACTAAAAAAGAACACCCAAAACATTCACAAATCAAATATAGACCTCAAGACTACCCGCTTTTCCGGCTCATTAGAGACAAGCGTACAATAAATTTACAACAAAAAGAAAAAGGAGGGAGACTTGCGGAACGGCGTTGGCCCCTGGACTCTTCTCAAACAAGTTTCGAATTTTTATTTTCAAAGTACATACTCTTATATTAAATTTAGTTGCCCATCTTTTTTCTATAAACAAAAAAGTTTTAGCTTTTGCTGTTTTCGAAGTAAGTCCGAAAACCCCGTTTTTAGAAAAGACATTTTTTTCTCATTTTTGCCTGTAACTCGCCATAACTCAGCCAATTCTTGGAATTTTTGATGAAATTTACAGGAAATATTCTTTATGAGGTTCTACGACTAGTAGAGTAAATAATATATGAACACTTCTGTTTAAACAAAAGTTATACATTTTTACATGATACATTGAATAAATCATGCATTCATATTCACAAAATCATGGGGAGTCGAGCGAACTTTGAGCAGAGAACAACTTCCAGCGGGAAAGTTGTTCAGAAAGGCATAAATATGTTTTCTGTGGAAAAATTATTCAAATTAAATCATCAATAAGAAATGAAGGTTTCATTTCGGCCGCGCGCACTGTGGTGCACAACTGGAATTTACTATTCAGAAAAGTCTATAGCTTTCACTTTTTAACCGATTTGGGAGTGTTTTTCCAGAATTAAAGAGTATTAAATTCTTAATAAACAGAAGCGATATTTTTAAATTTAATAATTTTAGCCTATTTTTTGGAAAACAAGGTTACAAAAAAAGTTTTTATTCAAGTACTTATTACTTATAACTTTATTTTAGTACTTATTTAAGAAAGCAAATAATTTATTTATTGTACAATTGTATTGTTATTAACAAATTTCATAAACAAATGAACCATCTTTCCGATTTTTTTTTTTACGGAAAAAAATTATTTGCTGTCTGATACGTATCAAAGTATCTTCTCAAACTTATTAGTCTACAGAAAATTGTTAACACTTAAAATTTAGCTTTATTATAAATAATTTAAGTTAACAAATAGACAGTTTTCATCCTTTATTCATGGAAAAATTGTTTGTCGTCTAATATTTATAAAAGTAGCTTCTCAAGCGTAATGGATTCCAGAAAATTGGTAAACCTCAAAATTTAGGTTTGTTATATATAACTTGAGTTAAAAAATCTTATATGTACCAAATAACTTATCAAAATAGTTTCAGATGCTATTTAGATAGATATTAGATACAGAATTATTTTTTCCTCGAGAAGTGGTCGAATCTTTTCTATTTTTTACTCAAATTGTTTTTGATAAAGCTAAATTTAAGACTTAACAATTTTCTGGAGCTTAGTAAGTATGAAAAGCGACTTAGATACATACTATACAGGAAAGAATTTTCCTCCACAAAAAAATTATACAAATTTTCTATTTAAAAATATTTTGTAAAAAAAAATTATCCGATTTGTATAAAACTCATTATGCAGGGATTTTTCGAATCACAGATTCAAATTTTTAGTCAAAAAGTTAGAATTCAAAATGTCCGATCTAATATGGCGCCCAAAATTTATAAAAAATCATCCGATTTGTATAAAACTCATTTTGTAGGGGGTTTTCGAGGCACGGATAACAAAGTTTAGGTCAAAAAATTGAAATTCAAAATAGCGGAAACAATGTGGTCACCAAAATTTATAAGGAATTATCCGATTGGTATAAAACTCATTATCCAGGGGATTTCCGAGTCACAGATTCCAAATTTTGGGTTAAAAAGTTAGAATTCCAAATAGCCAATTCAATATGTCGACCAAAATTTATAGAAAATCATCCCATTTGTATAAAGCTCATTTTGTAGGAGGTTTTCGTGTCACAGATTACAAATTTTGGTTCAAAAAGTTGAAATTCAAAATGGCGGATCCAATATGGGGACCAAAATTTATAAAGAATTATTTGTATAAAGCTCATTTTCCAGGGTTTTCTCTAGTTACAGATTCCAAATATATTATCAAAGCTTCAAAATTCAAAGTAGAGAGTACAAAATGGCGACGAAGATTTTGTTTAAATTATTCTGTATTCATCAAATTCACTTTGCATCGGTTTTTTCAATCACATAGTCCAAGTATTATATACAAAATTTTAAATTGACTTTCAATGGATTTTGTAAGACACAGAGGAAATGTTTCATGAAACACAAGTATCGTGCAATATTAAGTGAAATTTCTTGCAAGGGAATTATTCGGAAACAAAAGAAAATCTTGTTTACTATTAAATCAAGAGGAAATAACAGTTTAATTGAACATATTTTTTGTGTCAACTGGCAATTTCTCTGAGTGAAAGGGTTGAAAAATATTTTGGTCGCCATATTGGTTCGACCATTTTTAATTTTTAATTTTTGACACCAAATTTGTAATCTGTGACTCTAAATACCCCTACAAAATGAGTTTTAAATAAATCGAATGTTTTTTAAAAAAAATTTTCGCCATATTGGTTCGGGTGATTTGAATTCTAACTTTCTGACCCAAAATTTGGAACCCGTGACTTCAAAAAACTCTGGATAATGAGTTTTATACAAATTGCATGATTTTTCGACTTTTGGCCAGTTTTTCCGAGCTTCTCGTCCACTGTGCGTTTGCAGCGTGAAGTTGGTTCGCAGAGATTTATTAATTATAAGACTGAATTTGTCCAAATTGAATAATTTGAAAATTGAAAGTGTTTCAAATTGAACGATTTTGCTTTCAAAGTTCTGAAAATGATACTTGCAATTTTATCAAGTGTAATTTTTTTCCAAATTGTGCAAGTTCGAATTAAAATTTTGAATCAAAAGCGTTTAGAATTAAACAATTCTGTACGATTTAAAATTGAAACCATTCAAAATTGGGTGTCAGACTATTAATTGAATAAGTTCGAATTAAAACTGTCAAAATTGAAGAATTTCGAATTAACTTTGGAATTATAAGATTCTGTATAATTTGAAATTGAAACGTTTAAAATTGAATAATTTCAGGTTAAATTTTTTAAAAAAGAACAATTTCAATTTGAAAGCATTCAAAGTGGAATAATTCTCAATTTAAAAACGTTCATAATTGAATAACTTTAGATTAAAATTTTGAAAATAGGACAATTTAAAATGGAAAGAAATTTAAATGTTATCATTTCCAAACAAAAGTGTTAAAAATTGAATAATTGGAAATTGAACAATTTCAAATGAAAAGCTCTCTCTAAATCAACTAACAAAATCAAAATAATTTAAAATTTATAAAAGTTTTAAAATTAAACAGTTTTCAATTCAAAGTTTAAAAATAGGCCAATAAGCATTCAAACTCTTTCAATTATAAATTGAGTAAGTTCGAATTAAAATCTGTCAAAATTGAAAATTTTCGAATTCATTTTGAAATTATAAAATTTTGAAAAATTTGTTATTGAAAACGTTCAAAGTTGAATAATTTTAGGTTCAAAGTTAGAAAATTGCATATTTCCAAATTTAAAATGAATAATTTTGAATTGAAAGCGTAATTGGTTTTATGAATTAAAGTTTAGCAGCTAAGTGTAAAATAATAAAATAATTTTTGAAGTAAATATATGTGACGTTTTACTTAGGTTCTTTAATTTTCTTTTTCTGTTAATAAGTTTTTCATTTTTTATGACTTAAAATACTTGGAATAACGAAGAAGCCTTTACCCTTTTGAACTCTTGAAAAATTTTTAAATAGAATAATTTTATATCGGGACATTTTCAGTGGTAATAATAATAATAGTAACAATAATATTTTATCATACGGGCAATGAAATATTATTTTACAAGTTACCAAAAATATATGGCACATTGATTAATGGTAATCTAGGAAAAAAATGGTCCAGAAAAATTAATTAACTTCAATATGTCGCAAAACTGAAATTAAAGAATTTTAAAATCTAAACCTTAAATGACTGAAAAAATCCCAATTCAAAGCCTTCGATATTAAGCAACCTGTAAATGAGGAATACTTAAAATTATAGACTTTCAAAGACTTGGAAGCTGTAAAAATGGAATTTGTGTTCTTAGGCTTACGAATTAAAAAATTTTCATTACTGAGTATTTAAAACTATAAATTAATCAATTTTACTACTTTAAAAATTTGGTAAATTTAAAATGAAACTTTAAAAATTGTAGACACAAAATGAGAACGTTTAAGGGTGAATATTTTTTAATTAGATATCTTCAAAATTGAAAACTTTAATTTTAAATCTACAAAACTGAAATAACGTTATAAATTTGCTACACAGTATCAAAATTGAAAATGTGCAAATGAAACATTAAAAATTACTAATAATAATACTGATACATATTTAAAATTTACCTATTTCAGTACATAATAACTTTAAATTGAAGTCCTGCACAATTGAAAAATTTCGAAAAAGCATTAAAAGCTGGATATTTTTAATGTAGCTTAGCAATTTCCCAAGCCTCTTTCCAAATTATTCTCCAAAAAAATATATAAAAATTGCCTTCAAAATAAAACCATGCAAGGACCAGGCATTCAAAATTGAACTATTTTATATTTCATAATTTTCGAAAGTAAAAATTTCTAACTCAATGCCTCTTAAATTATTTTTTTGAAGTGATTAAACTGTTTGATTTAAAATTGGAATCATAGTGATTTTGTTTTATATTTGTATATTATTTATTGGCAATGCAAAGTTTCCCGCGCGTATAATATTGCTAGTTAATAATAGTAATCTTCGAATCCTTGCATTAATTCATTCATCCATTTGTCCATTCATTCAGTTTGTGTCCATTGAAGCTCCTATGTTTCCGCTCGCTGATCGTGTGTTTTTGTCTCGTGATTTTTTTGTCAGTTTGACATTTGGTACCTACATCAGTTTGGTTATATATTAAATCAGGGATCACAGTCCATCCCCTTTTTTACCTAATCTCCTTTTTCCCCCGTTTCCCCTCCTTAAATTTGAAAAACTCCCTAAAACACCTAAAATCGAGAATTTTGACTCAATCTTCCACTTTTTTACAAATTTTCAATTCATTTATTTAGAATCATAAACACAAATTCAAGACATTAGAAAACAAGACGCTTTGAAAGAGAATCTTTTTGCTGATACCAATTTCAAATATTTGTTGAACGATTTATTTCCTAATTTTGTTTAAAGCAGAGTCTTAAAATGTTTAAAATTCCGGACTACACACCTTTTCTATGCTGACCCCCCTCCCCCCAAAACTTAACAGAAGAAGCGAAAAAAAAAATTATTTTTCATTTGTATCAGTAAGAAGCTTCACAGGTCAAAATGCTCTAAAAACAGAGGAAATAATTAGATATTTTACGAAAATAGGTGAATAAATTCTTTTAAATAAAATTAATGTGGGTACTTTATTGAATTCAATTTGAAACGCTTTAAGTGCATAATATTCCAAGTAAAACTATTGTGTTTTCAACAAAATAGTTGAATTTTTAACCAAGAAAGATTTTTTACTAAGAAAAAAATTTCAACCAAATTGTTAAATTTTCAATCAGGTAGTTGAATTTTCAACAACAAAAAAAGACGAATTATGAAAGAAAAATGTAATATTTCATATTTCAACCAAATAAGATTTTAATTTTCAACACAGCAGTGAAATTTTTAACCAAAAACATGAATTTTCAACCAAGTCATTGAATTTTCAATAAAAAAGACGAATTCTCAATAAAAAATGTAATAGTTGATGTTTTAACACGAAAATATGAATTTTTTACGAAAAGGTTTATTTGTAATCAAATATTAGAATTTTCAACCAAGTAGTTGAATTTTCAATCAAAAAAGACGAATTCTCAATGAAAAATGTAATAGTTGATACTTCAATCAAAAAGATGTTAATTTTAAATAAAAAATAGTTGAATTCAACCAAAAAAGACAATATTTCAAGAAAAAATATGAATACTCAACCAAAACAGATTAATTTTCAACCAAGCGGTGTTGCGTTTTCAAACCACAAAGACGAATTTTTTACAAAATAGTTGAATTTTTAACGTGAAAGTGTGTGTGAATTTGCAACCAAAATGATGAGTTTTCAACCAAGTAGCTGAATTTTCAAGAAGAAAAAACAACTTCACAATGAAGAATGTAATAGTTGATATTTTAACCAAAAAATACTAATTTTCAACAAAAAATATGAAGCCTCAATCAAAATAGATTAATTTTCAACCAAAAAGTTGCATTCTTAACCAAAAACGATGAAATTTCTACCAAAAGTCAAGAAAAGAAAAAATATGTCAACCAAATTGTTGAATTTTCAAACCAAAAAGACGAATTTTCTACAAAACAGTTGAATTTTCAACCTGAATATATGAATTTTCAACAAAAAGGTTCATTTTGAACCAAATAGTAGAATTTTAAACGAAAAAGAATGACTTTTCAACCCAAAAAGACTTTAATTTTCAACATACCAGTGGAAATTTGAGTCAAATAGATCAATTTTAACCAAATATTTGATTTTTAATAAAAAATATGAATTTTCAACCAAAAAAGACGAAATTTCAACAAAAAAGATGAATCCTCAACCAAAACAGATTAATTTTCAACTAAACGGTTGCATTGTCAAACCACAAAGACGAATTTTCTACAAAACAGTTGAATTTTTTACATGAAAATATAAATTTTCAACCAAATCGTTCATTTTTAACTAACTAGTAGAATTTTCAACCAAAAAGGATAACATTTTAACAAAATTGTCGAATTTTCAACAAAATAATCAAATTTTCAACCAAATAATTTAATTTTTAACCAAAAAAGATGAATTTTCAACCAATAAAAATGAATTTTTTAATTAAAAAGACTAATTTGCAACCAGAGAGTTGAATTTTAAACCAAATAGATTAATTTTTAATCAAATATTTTAATTTTCAACCAAAAAGATGAGTTTTCAACTAAGTAGATGAGTTTTCAACCAAGTATTTAAATTTTTGATAAGAAAAGACGAATTCACAATTGAGAATGTAATAGTTGATATTTCAACCAATAAAGACGAATTTTCAACAAAACAGATGAATCCTCAATCAAAACAGATTAATTTTCAACTAAACAGTTGCATTTACAACCAAAAAAGATGAAATTATTACCAAAAGTTAAGAAAGGAAAAAAATGTCAACCAAATTCTTGAATTTTCAAGCCAAAAAGACGAATTTTCTACAAAACAGTTGATCTTTTAACCTGAAAATATGAATTTTCAACAAAAAAGTTAATTTTAAATCAAATAATAAAATTTTTAATAAAAAAGACGGATTCTTAACAAAAAACATAATAGTAGACTTTTCAACTAAAAATTGTTGTATTTTACGAATAGAATGGGAAAATAGGAGAATAGGGAAATTGAAAATTATGATTTTAAATTGTAATCTTAATTTTAAGTAATTTCCAATTATATGAATATTTGAATGAACATAATATATTCTACAAAATTAGAAAAATAATTTCAAACGATCTAATTTTACAACCTAATTAAAAAATTGTTCAGTTTTAAACGAAGTTTAAAATCTATTCATTCTGAACGCTTCATAGCTCAAATTGTTTTAGAGCGTTTTCCAAATTGAAAAAAAAATTGTTCAAGAGTTTAAAATTGTTTCAAAGGTTCTGTTAGATAACAAAAAGACTTACAAATTTTCCTAATGACAATTTCAAATTCATGAAAATTAAAAAGGTGACAGGATTTTAAAAACTTTCAAAAATATAAAAATCCCACCAAAGTAATTAACGCTTATTTTCGTGAATAAAAAAGAGTAATAATCCCATTTTTCAACTTTCAGTTCCTTTAATGAATAAAACTAAAATTTTCTTTGAGACTAAAATAAAACCAAAAAATGGTCTTTTCCTAATTTAAAAGTTAAAAATATGTTTCATCCCTCAGGGTTTCATTGGAAAATGTTCATAGTCAAGTCTTTTATTTTTACTTCGTATGTATACAAATTTTTAAGTAGATACTGTAGACAATCTCTAGGCGTTTAAAATTCAACAATTTCTAAATTATCAGTTGTAAATGTAAATTTTTCCAAATATTAACAATTTTTAAATGAAGATTTAAAAAATATCACTATTAAAAATTAACCAATGTTTTACTTACAATATTTAAATAACAAGGGTCTATTAGACATGAGTTTTCTCCTACAGATCAACAAAAATAAAATGCTCTAAAAAATTATAGAAACACTTAGGATCTCCAGATACATAAAAAAATTTGCATTCAACAAAAAATTTGAAAACCCCTTTAAAAATAACTAGAGAATTTTTTTCGTTATTTGAGGCCTTTCTGCGTACAAGAATACCCTACAGAAATATTGTCAAATGCTGAGCAAACAAAAGCAAAATGGTAGCAGATTTTCCAAACAGTCATTTTTGTATTTTAAAAAAAAATTAGCTTATTCGGAAAAATCTTTCGATGACCTAAGAATGTTTTACTGACAGAATACATTAGAAAAAATTAACGTGTCTAAGCAATGAAAACTGGAACAACAGCTCGTTCTTCTCATAGACATTTTCGTGTGTTTAAAAATTAGTATCTTTTTCTACTTATGTCTAAAGTATCTGTTGAATATCTCAGAAATTTTCACTTATTGAAATACAGTAGAAAAAGTCAAGAAAACCTGAAAAAATTAATAATAAACTCAAAAGTGATAATTTTAAAATTATACTATTTGTCTATTTGTCATTCTTTCAGCTTTTTTAATTTCTTCTAATGTATTTTCATCAGTAGGAAGTCTTGAGCTTTTTAGAAGATTTTTCAACACTAGCTAAAATGTCATAAGAAAATCGAAAACTCAAATTTATAGCTAAACAACGCGAAAACACAATAAGATGAAAGCTCCGACCGCAAAATTTCTCACCTCAAAATATCTACAAAATTGCCTTCAACCATTTTTTAATAGCACCCATAGTTTGGCGAGAAAATTTGAATTTTTACATTCTCATCGTTTATGATGGAAGGTATTAGATTCCTGTGAATTTGGACATATCCAGTTTTCGTCAATTCTCGACGTTTTAAGATTCGCTGAGTCAGAAAAAATGGTTTTTACCATAATGTGTGTCTGTCGGTCTGTCTGTCTGTTGTCTGACGACGCGATAACTTTCGAAGAAATTTTCTAATTTAAATTCCCTTTTGTTCACTGTTTTGTGGTCCAAGAAGACAGTTCAAGTCTTACTTGATGTAATCGATTTCGAAGTGCGAATACGTGATGAGAATGTATTCTTTAAACCTGAAGGAACTTTAACAAAAAGGAATTCACAATGATCAAATTAGTTTTTCAATGGTTTGACCTTTATAAAAAGGTCTATGCGTAAATGTGGGGGAAGTGCAATCTTCGAACGCGATGCGCGAGATTTGACAGTTGTTGGCCCTGGGCGCGCTCAAACTTGCGAGCGTAGCGCGCGATGAGAATGTGCCCGCGCAGCGGACAAGTTTTTAAACTTGTGATGCCTACATTATTCATAAATAGGAATATTAATTGATATTCTTATATAAATTTCTAGACAATTTCTTTGCCTATCGTCTAAATTAAATTGATTAATTAATAAAAACCTTTTTCAGGATGCACCGAAGGAGAGGGAGGTTGCGTAAGGTGCAGAGGAGGTTCTTGTTCCCGATGCGCCTTCCTGCTTCATCAAGGTTCTTGTGTTGACACCTGCCCTCCAGGTCACTCTGCAGACTGGTCAACACGAGATGAATATATGGGTCGGATCTGTAAAGAAACTGAATACATGTTTGGTCTCACTGGAAGTCAAGTAGCCGTTATTGTTGGAGTTGCCTCTGGTGCCACAATATGCATCTTTATTATTCTCTGCGGAGTCATTGTTGTGCACCGAAGAAAAAAGAAGGCTGCAAAAATGGTTCAACAATTTCAAGACAGGTTCATTTCACAACCCATCTATTTTACTCTAAACGAAACCTTTTCTTCTTAAGATCAATATTATCCATCTACTATATATAAGTTCTAAATGCTCATCATTATAATAATCCAGTAATAATTAGGGCGCAGCGTTCATTATTATTATACCATTAAGCCAAATCCCTTTAGGGGCAAGCTTAACTCGTTTGGTTCTAGCCTCGTTATACTACTGGGGATCAAGAAATTTACATGACAAGAGCAAGTCAAGGATGTGTAGGAAAAGGGATAGGTTTTAGATTAATCTAGAAGTCGCGTGTTGCTCATTTAAACGATACACTCTTTCCACAACACCCTACGACACGGGTCGCTGATCAATCTCTCTGGCCATCACCTCAGGTGAAGAGCTTCACAGAGCCATCATACACCACGATTCGCACATAAGCACTCAAACTGACTAATAAACCCATAGGATTATCCATACTCTTTATCACAACCACATCCACTCAGCAAAGTTCTCCACGAGGGCCCATGAGTTCCCAAAATCTTTCGTTTCAGGCGTCACTCTCCTTCTTATAAACAATTGTCCTCCATACATCCCTATCCTTGCATACATCTTTAGCTTCCCTTTACATCCATACATCTTTTCATGCAAGCTCTTGTGTTTCTACGACTCTCTATATCTCTTCGCTTCAGTCTCATTCACACATTCCAACCATTGTTTCTTCGGTCTACCTCTGGGTACGCTACCACTCACCTTGCCTTAATACACTTGCTTCTTTAAACGTCCTTTATTCACTATCATCAGGACCAAACCATCTCAGCAAATTTCTTTCACTCTTGTCAATCAATGTTTCTTCTACCGCACATTCTTTGAGAATCCACTCATTACTCACTTTGTCTATTAGCGTTTTACCGCACTTAGTCTGCAGGATTTGCATGCCAAACGCGTTCACTTTATACCTATCTTTTTCTTGATACGTCCATGTCTCGCTACCATACCGCGCAGGGGGTGCAAGCAAAGAATTATATATTGCAATTTTAGCTTTATTTATGACATTTTTACTTCTAGTAATGACTCGTACACTGCCGATAATATTTCTACCCTCGCTTATACGTCTGGACATCTCTGCTTATACTATATCTTTCCGTCAGCAGTAAATTAACTTCCAAGATACACGAAATCATCAACTTCAAGGAAAAAATGGGCGTTCATCCATAGCATCTAAATTTTAAGGGTTAACACGTTTAATATTTAACTACAGGACAGCCATCTAGGATGTTAGAGGTTATAATCTGTAGATGTTAAAAACAGTATTTTTCTGCTAATCATGAACAGCGCATGCGCTCTTGTAGCGAGTTAATATCTGGATGTTTCAGTTTAACGTCTAAGATAGTAAACCAAATATATGTTTTCATTTACGCTTAACACCTCAGCAGATTACCCGTGAATATCTGTATGTTAAGCAGTACTATCAAATCCTTATTAAATATCTAAGTTTAGACTTGCATTTTTCTCCGTGTTTTCCTACCCTCTCTTCGTTTAAGGCAATGTTGCATATTTTTTTTCTCAACCCTTCTTTCAAACGCAATAATTTTTATTTTATTTACGTTAATCTTAAAACCCATACTCTTCATGCTGGTATCCAGTCTGATCATCATTCTCTGCAAATCATCGACTAATGCCGTAACAATCTTATCATCTGCAAACACCAGTCCACGCACTTTCACTGTCCCGAAACCAACACCTTCTTCGTCTAAGAGGGCTATTCTTAGACATTTGTCCATGTATATATTGAAGATCCAGGAGGACATAACGCAGCCTTGCCTAACGCCCTGCTTAATATCAAACCAATCGCACAATTGACCATTTACTCTCACACTTGCTTTACTACCATTATATATTGCTTTATTGCTTTTAGAAGCTAACCATTCACTCTATATTCTTTCAGGACCTCCCAATGCTTAGTTCTATCCACCTTATCGAAAGCTTTTTCCGGATCAACGAATGCACAGAAAACTATTTTGTTTACGCCTAAACTTTTTTCCATGATCTGTCTCAAGCTAAATATCTGATCCGCACATGATATTCCTGGATTAATCCACATTAGACTTCCCAGATCCTTTCTTTAGTTATCTCCATGACCTTACCAATAAGTATTTTGGTAAATATTTTGCTTACGGTACTTAGTACTATAGGCCAATCGCTCTATAATTAGTACAGTCACCTTTATCACCCTTTCCCTTGTAGATTGGGACGATAATCGCCTTGAAAAAGTCACTCATACAGTCTTTCACTTTTTCCGTATTCCGTACCATTTCACCATCAGCATTCTCAATCCCGACTAACTCAGTCCTTTCCTAATCTTCTTACCTCATTTCTAAAATAATTCCTTATTTCCTTCAGTATCATTTTTCATTTTTTTTATCATCTTCCGCTTTGATTGTATCCTTGCTCTCTTTGACTAGCATCTCTGCTCTTCTGTTTCCATCCCTATAATCATTTTCTAGTCTAGTCCTTTCCTCATTGCTAAGATCTTTAATATTCAGCCTTCTTGAGTACGCTTGCCTTTTCTCGTTAACAGCCACGCGGATTTCATCATTCCACCAAGCATCTCCAGTCTTTCTTCTTACAGCTGCAGTACCGCATACTTCAGATGCACTCCTGAAAATGCTTTCCCGTTGTATTATTCATGCATCCTCTACATTTTTATTGCCTAGTTCCGACTTCCAGTCTTCTTCGTGATGCCCTAAGTATTTGTTCAGCTTTTCACGATACAGTATTTATTCTTCTGGTTTCTGCCAATTCTCTATTTTAACTCGCGTCTGCTTTGACTAATTATTAATACTTCTTCTCCTCCATCCTTGACCTAGGTTCATTTTTGAAACTATAGGGTAGTGATCCGTTCCACATTCAGAGCCTCGCATAACCCTTGTGTCTCTAAGTAGCTCTCTCAGTCTCTCATCCACTACAACAAAATCAATCAGACTGTTGCTCTCGCCTATGTACCAAGGATACATGTGGATCATTTTATGTTTGAACAAAATATTTGTAATAAACAAGTCTTTTTCTGAGCATAATCTAATCAATTTCTTCCCGTTACCAACACCAATCCAGCACTTTATATCTTCGAGTAGAATGATTCTTTCCCCAGGATCGCAAGCGCCTATAATACACTGAAAACACAAATTTTGAATCAATGAAAATTTATTTGATTCAAAGAAATGATCGTACTGAATACGTCCAATCATGTATTTCCTTAATCCAAAGAAATGGTTTTATCTAAACAAAAAATATGAAATTATTCAAGCAAATTAATAATTCTTTCTTTCAGTGCAATATTAATTAAGCGGAAGAACATTGTTATTATTTTAATGAAATAAGAGATTTGTGTTTAAAAATTAGGTAGTTGATATAATCAAATGTGATTTTAAATCAAAGAAATATTTTCATCAAACAAATTAATGTTCATCGGCTTAAGTAAAAGATATTTTTGATTATAAGATGCGATTCCTTGCTTCAAAGAAGCGTACCCTAAATTTAAGTAAATATTTCTTTGATAAAATAAATGGGTTTCCGACAGGATTAAATGTTTCTTCGGTCCTAGATTCAATATATTATTCAGAATAAGAATGCTACAAAATTGACAAAATATTAGTTGATTCAAACAACCAAATTCTGGACTCAAAGAAACGAGAGATTCATTTGAAGAACAATGTGATTTATAAAAATAAGGTAGCTTAGGATCAAACAAATATTTTATTGGACCAAAAAAATGCTATTATTGTTTAAAAAATTGGAATAGTTGAAATACAGAAATGTAAATCTACCATTTGTTTAAAAGTGTCATTAAATGTAATAATAATTATATTAAATATAATATTGTAATAATAATTTTTTTCACGAGGTAAACAAAAATTACCAAAATACTTCAAGCACAGTCACTGTTGACGCTGAGAAAACATTGTAGCATCAGGTGACAATCAGTAAGACAGATCATCACATCTACTTTTCATTATAAATATGGTTAAAGTTTTCAGCTGTTTATTTTTTTCCTTGGGAATTAATTTCTATTGTGAGATAATATGCTCTGTCCACCTAGCGACATTTCTTCTGAACTACTGACTACTGAAAGAATTATTCATTTAGAATGATTCATTTTTCTTTCATGAACTAAATAAAGGTTTCTTCCAACGGATTTCATGAACATTTCATTCAACAAAATTGTGTTTGTACTGAAATAAATATATTATTGAAACAAATATACCAAAATGTCAAATTTGAAAAAATAAATATTTTAACTGCAGATTCTTTATCCAATATGCTATTTCTTCCAATTAAATGGATCCATATTTAATTGAAAAAAAAACATTTTTTTAATTTATGTAATTATTTATGCGCAATAACCTTGTCAACTCTTAGAATCTAATACATATTTTTTTCAATTTCTTGATTAATTATTTATCTGGAAAAAAATTTCTTTTGCTCAAAGAAACTAAATTGCTTGATCCACACATGGATAAATTACTTAATTTAAATAAGTATTTCTCACTTCGAAAATTCGATTTCATTGAAAGGAGGAAATATTTCTGAGGGTGTTGAATGAGGTTCGAAGATACCAAGTTCTTGGCTTCTGAAAAATCATTTCTTTGCTTCAATAATTTTCACATTTATTGCAAAAAAATATTTCTTTCTATTAAAGAAATATCACAAAATAAATGATTTCTTTGAATCGAGGCATGACTTTTTTGCTTCTAAACAATATTTACTCAGCTGAAGCTAACATATCCTTGATGCAAAGAAAGAAAAAACCAAAGAAATCCATTTCATTGGATCAAGTAAATTTTTTTCAAGTGTATCATTTAACGAGTTCCAGAAGGTATCTTTTACATCACTACGGTCACCATCAACTAAAACACGAATTTCAGTAAATAAAAGAGCATGGGGTCCTGTTCTATTCCTTTTTACATAAAAAGCAACTGTGAAAACTTTGGTCCTGATCAAAAAACATTTTTCTGAGGAATTCTACCAAAATTGCCCGGGAACCCGAAATATGGTATAATCCGGAATTATTTTGATGCAAAAACTGTGAATTCTTGTATACTTTCTTGTAAACTGTTGAAACTACAATAAAATACAACAATATAAAGAAATACAGAAAAGTATCAAATTTGGACAAATAAGAGACAAAAGTTCTAATTTCCTGTAATTTTTATTATAATTTATTGTCTTTACTTGTATTTTTCTGTAAAAAAAAATTCTTGTTTTTCATACTTATTTGTAAAAAATTTTCCACTAGGAATTAAAAAACAATTTCATTTCATTTTTTTTAAATTAATTTTTGTGAAATCTTGGACAACAAACAAATACTACCCAATTAGGGTTTTTAAGGGTCGAAAATGGTGATTTATACTTTTTCATGGAGTCCACTAGTGAGTAAAATTAAAAATGACCCATGATTATGAAGAATATAAAAAAAATTTTGGACTTTTTTCACTCTTTTTTCGATTTTTCTGGATAAGGGTTGTTCCAAAAATAATAATATGATTGAAAAGATGTACCTCATAGAGATCTATACCCTTCAAACAATTTTTCAATGCAAGCAGTAATTTTGAATAGAATAACATCCTTTTTCGGGTTTTCTGAGCTATTTTGGCAAAATTCCTCAGAAAAATTTGTTTTCATTAAGGCCAAATTTTACACAGCTGCTTTTTAGATAAAAAGGAAAAGGATTGGACCCCAGGGTCTTTCATTTTCTGAAATTTGTATTTTACGCTACGCCCTAATAAGACCGAATCCATTTCAAATCATGCAGGTCGGAGGGTGACATGTCTGAGATTGGCTTGCCAATGAAATATGTTTTTGTACGTGAAAAATAAGGAGACCCGCATTTTTTTAAATTAACATAGCGACAGTTTTTCGAACTGTTTCAAAATCCACAGAAAATTGAAAAATAATAAAAAATAGTAAAGTTTTTTTGATTTTTTGAAAAAAATAAAAATAATTTTTTCTCAAAAACCACGACTTTTTTCCTGAAATTTCCAGGAATAATAGGTACAAATATAGTCTACTTACCATAAATTTCCTATTTGGTTTTCTTTTTTTTTTTGTTTTTTTTTTTTTTGAGAAAAAATTTTGTTTTGATTTTTTTTCTAAAACTTGCTCTTTTTGCAATTGTTGAGATTTTAATGTATATTATGTTTCAGCTTGTCAGGTATTTTTCACTCTTTCGAAATCGATTAAAAAAACGAAGAAAGAATAAAAAATAGTAAAGCTTTTTCGATTTTTCGAAAAATTAAAACACGAAATTTTCTTAATTTTTTTTCTCAAATTTTCTTCTTTCCCCTTGAAAATTTCAACGAAAAAAAGGTAGCTGTTTTGAGAAAATTGTGTGTTATATTTTTTCAACAAATCGAAACAGCTTTACCATTGTTTATTCTTTCTTCGTTTTTCTCATCGATTTCGAAAGAGTGAAAAAAACATGACAGTCCGGAACATGAAAAACCTTGAAATTTCAAGAATTGCAAAAAGTGCAAGGTTTTGAAAGAAAAACAAAAGAAATTTTTTTTGTCGAAGAACAAAAAAGTACCAAATGTTGAATTTATGGTAAGTAAACTATATTAGTACCCATTATTCCTGAAAATTTCAGGGAAAAAAGGTGGAGTTTTTGAAAAATTCTTTTTTATTAAAAAAAATATCGAATTAACTTTACCATTTTTTGTAATTCATTATATCATTTAAAATAGTCGTAAAAAGTGTGAAAATGTCGCTATTTTAATTTGAAAAAATTAGTGTCTCCTTATTTTCTACGGACAAAAACATATTTCATTGGCAAGTCAATCCTGAACGTGTCATCCGTCGGCCTGCACGATTTGAAATGGATTCAGTCATAAAAATCTTATTTCTTTTATATTTTAAAGAAAAAGTTTAGATCTCAAGCCAAATAAACTGGGTTTGGGTTGCTACAGAGCCTGAAAATCTGAAAAGGGAATCGAAATTTTTCCTATAATTCGTCGGGCTAGCGCAATATCATGCCTATTCAGAAGAAGGAAGAAAACCCTATTCATAAAAAGTGGCAAGAACGTGCCTACTCAGATAAAGAGGCCAGATCGTACCTATTCAGAAATGATTTTTTGTTACCTATATTTAAGTTTATATCATTGGCAGTATTTAAAAAAAACTAAACATTTTAAAAATGATTTTCTTTTTCTCCATTATATCGCGCAAAAAAACAGGTAAGCTATAAGATAAAAAGATAATAAATAACATAATGGAGGAAGAGAAAATCATCTTTAAAATGATTTTTTTTTTTAATTACTGCCAGTGTTACTGACTTAAATTCAGGTAATAAAAATTAATTTCTGAATAGGCACGTTCTTGGATCATTTTCTGAATAGGCACATTCTTGCCAATTTTTCTGACTAGGCATCTTCTTCCTTCTTATTCTGAATAGGCATGATATTGCGCTAATCTGACAAATTTGTCCCTTATCAGAATAATTCTGTAGCAACCCTGAGCAACTCTGACAAAATAATAATAGATGACTATTCGTTTAAATTAGCAACCTCCTGATATTCTTTTTTTTTTGTTCTGATAGTGCTGAGAAAAGAGAATTTTTAAAGCACCTTGCGACCCTCAGAGGAGAGGGAAACACATTCCTCTCAATGCTCAACGATACTCGAAGACAGGTCAGGGAGTTGCACTACTCTGGAAGCAATGGCGATGGAGCTGTTGGAATTCAAGCCTACAGGTAGATTTCTATTAAAATAAGAAAAGTAAGTTAGGTATTATGTTACTATTCCTTAAAAGTATCAATAGAATAACTTAAAATGTTATATTCAGGCCCGTTCTCCGGGATCTTGCCAGGATCCTAGTACTGATCAACAGGAGAGACGATGAGATACCATTGCCTCCAGACGACTGGCAGAGGCTTTTAGCTTGGGCAGAGCGACTTCTCCGAAGATACAAGAGACATACTTCTCCTCAAGTGAGTAATTAATTACCTCACTTGGTCATTTATTCGAATCAATTTGAAATTCAGTTCACTTTTACCTAAAGTCTTTTTCAATTTTTACATGCAAGTCTCTAAGAGACGATGGTGAGTTGAGCAAGTTAAAAAATAAAAATTACTACCCTTGAACTCTAGCAGGGCCTATTCTAAGGCATACAATCCCACACAGATCGTGTAGTTAATTTTCAAAAAATTTTATATACAAATATATTCAGGCAATGTTATTTTTAGAATATTTACATTAGGGGCCATCCATAAATTATGTAACACATTTTCTGCCAATCCCCCCCCCCCCTGTAACAAATCGTAAAAAAA
>JAUMHM010000031.1:65744910-65756379 GCA_032362435.1 Melikaiella ostensackeni
CGGAACATTTTACGAAAAACCCTCCCCCCAGAAAATCTGTTACGTAATTTATGGATGGTCCCTCAACTATAATATTAGCAGTTACACCGTTAAAGATTAATCACAAGATTTTCTAGTGCCTTGTCGTATTTATTGATAATTCTTCGAAAGTACTATTCTGTAAATATATTAGTTGAATGTATTGTGATTGATGAAACATATAGGTACCTGACCGAGTCCATTTCAAATCAGACAGGTAGGCAGAATTCAAGTCGTGGTATCTCTTGGCGACAAAATATGTTGTTTTTGGAGGAAATTAGGCATCACGTATTTATCCTATTTGAAAAAAAAAATTCTGCTAAGTTATGAGCATTTGGATTGTGAAGTTTGTTTGAAAAAAATATGAATTCTTTATTTGAACTTCTATAACTTTTGACTTAATTAGGATGTTTAAATTTTCTCTCCAGATTCCGGTCAGGTTTATCGTCCTCTTTTGAAATTCATTGAAAATTTTTTTGTGGCAACGATAATTCTTTATCGAAAAATCGAATTTTCGCATGTTTCTCACTAACAATGAAAGATTCGAGTTATTCGACAAAATGCTAACAAAAAAGTTTGCTCATTTTTAAAATTTCTACAAAAAATACCTCTTACGCTTTTATGATATCTTCAGGTTGGCCGCTGGACCAGGAAACCGGAAAAACTGAGAAATGACTGGGAATTTAGTTCCTAATTTTTTTTTTTTTAATTGTCAGAGAGACATTCTATATTTTTAAGATTTTTATCGAGCCGGAAAGGAAAAAATTTTGTTTTTCAATGTTTTCTGAATTGGAAGAAGGATATTTTTTATTTTTAAGATTTTTATAGAGTTAGAAGGGATGAAATTTAGGTTATTTTTTTTTCTGATCTGAAGAGGGTAATTTTTTTAATTTAACATTATTATTGAGTTGGAAGAAAGGAAATTTAGGTTTTCAAGTTTTTTTAAACTAGAAGAGGCACTTCTTTTAGTTTTATCATTTCTATTGAGTGGACGGGGAGCAAATTTGGTATTTTTATCGTTCAGATGAAAGGAGGAACTTTTTTTTCAGTTTTGTACTGAATTAGAGGAGGGACATGTTTTATTTTTAAACTTTTTATTAATGTGAGTTGAAAGGGAGGATTAGTTTTGATTTAGAGCGTTGAAAATAATAGCGTGGATTTATATTTTTTATATAGAAATCTGTGTACTGTTCAATTTATAAAAGTTAAAAATTTAAGATGTTGCAGTTTAATGGCATTTAATTTAAATTTGTTCAATTAAAATGTGTTAAAAGTTCCATTTAATACGTGTAAATTATAGAGCGTTTGAATTTAAATTTTCTAATCTAAAAATTGTTTAAGCTTCAATTTTGAAAGTTTAAAATTCAAAAGTGTTCCACTTCGATTGCTTCAATTTGCAGTTCAGTTTTTATATTCTGTAAGTTTTATGCAGGCCCAATCATTTTTGTGGCAAGTAGTATTTTTTTTGAAAAATTGAATTTTTGAATGTTTCTCGCGAACGATGCAAGATATCATAAAAGAGTAAGAGGCATTTTTTGTAGAACTTTTTAAAATGTGCAAACTTTTTTGTTAGCATTTTGTCGAATCTGTCATTGTTTGTGTGAAAAATCGAAAATTCAATTTTTCGAAAAAAATTCTCGTGGCCACAAAAATGGTTTGGCCCGCATAGAACACACAGGATGTCATCTTTATATAAGCAGAAACTTTAAAAAAGGAGAGAAAATAAAAAGGTGTGGCTTTTGTGAAAATAGATTCTTTATATTTGGAAAAAATCGACACATTTTCGTTAATTTCGAACCTTTTTCACATTTTCCAGCGGATTTTGAAAGAGGGCGTTAAACTCGCCAGAATCTAGGAAGAAAATTTAAATATCTCAATTAAGTTGAAAGTTATAGAGATTTGAAAAAGAATTGGTGTTTTTGAAAAATAAACAAAAAAAAACACATTTTGTCACCAAGAGATTCTACGACTTAACGTGTATCTACCTGTCTAATCTGAAATGGATCAGGTCACCTACACCTAAGCTAATAATTTTTTTTTCATTCTTGATTACTGCACTAATAGCGATTGAAAAATAAGATTCCTAATCAAATATTATCAAAAGTAGCTATAAGGACCCAACGTTCGTTCATGTTAAGTCATTTTAGAAGTGGCTCAATTTAGAATGGTTCAATATATGAAATATTTTTATTTTAAAAGAAGATGTTAGGTGAAATTCGAAATTGAGGATTAAATCCTTTGATTCAAAAATGTACACGAATGAAGAAATAAGGTGTAATGATAGGGTATAGTCGTGAATTTTTCTTAAAATAGGTCCTGAATTCTCCAGTCCCCTAATATTTACATTCCAAAACCTCTCAAAACCTTTATCAAAATTCCAGGTTGAGTTTCCAGAAACCAAAATGAACAGATTCTCTTTTTTTCACAGGTCGCCCAGCTGGTGACCTTCCTGCAACAGCCAACAGGATCGGTGCAGCAAATAGCAACTCCACAGCCAATTTCGATACCGCAGCCGTTTAAAACCTTCGAGTCCAGGACAACACCAACGAATCTCACAACGTTTCAAGCAAACGCTCCACTCACGACATTTCAAGCAAGCGATAAGTCTAGCATCAGTCCAGCGAGTTCGAGTCTAGGATACACGAAAGATAGCCCCGTTTGCTCGAGTCTCGGTCAAAACAGCTCCAGTATTTACAATGAAAAGCTCAGCTTGAATGGATCTACAAATGGGCAATCGACACCTTTGGTATATTCCAAAGACACGCACTCGAAACCTATGGGATCTCATCTACAAGAACTCGCCATTTCACCTTTCAATCATACCTACCACCCTGACAACTTGAGGGATGACAACCACTTGGATAATAATAGAGAATCGAGTCAACTCGATCATGAATTAAGTCCTCAGTGGGAATTTGAGAGTACAATTGAAGCTGCCAACTACACCATTTTGTCTGAGTGGTCGCCAGGTCGTGACTACCTCATTGACGATTTCACGATTTTGGGCTTCCGACCCCAGGATGAAATCACCACGGAATTGTGAATTTACGCTTCCTTCGAAATCCTTTCTTCCGAATTCTTCATTTGGAATTGAAAAAGTGTGTACTATAGTGATTTTATATCTGCCACTCTCAGTTAAGAAAACTAAACTGTTGACTATGAATTCTTTCCACAACCAGATTTTCAGTCTGTAGAATACTGCTGATTTGATTAGATTTAAGCGTTAATAGCATATCATGCAACATATCTTAGTATCACAAGCCTAACTTCCATTCTGACCAAGTTTCCAAAACGGTTTCAGGTTTCATGCCATTCCTTTGTTAAGTTGGAATAAAACTGACCCAACTATCGTAAAAAAATTCCAGAAATTAATATATTTATTATTCAGATGCAACTTAGAATCACGTACTCGAGTACTAAGTTAAAAATAAGGTTGTGTTCATCGAATTGTTGCAAAACGATCGCCTTTGTACGAGTGGTACCGTGAAGTACCTAATTGCAAATGATACCTATATTTATATACCTAAGATTATATGAGAGTAAAACAAGATTGCGAAAATACCAAATAAGCATAAAATTGTTGTATAAAAAGAAAAGGATCGGTTCTTATTTATCTTTCATTTTCCTGAGCGTGCATATGTTTTTTGTAATAACTGTATATTATAGCTTGGTCGCTAAGTGTGCGGCTAAACTTACACCGTATTTTTCTTATCCAGTGTCCTTTTTTATGTGAAAAAAGACGAATCCGTTTCATTTTGAAACGCGCTATCTTCGTTTACATGGGAATGTCTTCGAGTGAAAGAAGATTAAATTTTTGATTGTATTTACTAAGGAGGAGGTTCATAATCATTCTGGGTACGAGTTTTGTACGCAGAGTTTTTGACCATTCGGTCTTCTGTATATATCATTGTATCATTGTAAATAACGGTTAATATTTTAGTATAAATTTCAGCGACTATCGGCTATACGATTAAAATAAAAGGAGATACGAAATAATTCATATATTTGTTCATTTCTTTGTCCCTGTCAAATTATTCGAAATGGGTATCAATGATATTGAAGGTAAGAAATTCCAGATTTAAAAAATATAAATTTTGAATCTTTTATATTAAGACATTTAAATAATTTAAGCACTTTTCGTTTATTAGATGTTGGTAATCGATTAATTTTATCAATAAATTTACAAATTCGATTATTAATTAGATCAGATGATGATAAATTGATTTATTAATCGACCTAGTATTTTTTCGGTCAATGTTGGAAACGTTCTATTGAACAAGAAGAGACCAACTAAAAATATTTTAAAATCCCAGAATATCTTCTGCTTCCCATCACGATCGACATTTTTTACTTTGGGATTTTTTTAATAGGACGTATATTACATTCGAAAATTGATTAAATTATTTTCGCTAAAAATCATCATTATTTTCATATTTATGAATCGAGAAGATAATGAAATAAATGTTTTAAAAAACTAACAGTAAATAAAATAAACGCACAGACATTTCAATTTTTTTATAAATAAAAATGGATAAATACGCAAAGTGAAAATAGTGGTTCCTTTCAGTCATCTTCGTATAATGATAATTTTAATATAATATACATATGATATGGTAAAATCAAAAGCAATAAAAAAAATAATAAAAAATTTCATTTAGACTATACGCACTGCTTCGATTATTGTTTGCCATAGCAAGATCCATTCTTATTGTTAAAATATTTCGTTTGAGAGATAAACTTTTTGAAAATCTAATTTTATTAAATGAAAAAGAAATTCTCTGAAAAGTTTTTGATTTAGAAATGATATCAGCGTAAAATAAAAACAGTTTACAGATTATTAATGTAAAATTCTTTATTATTTTATGCAGATTGAAATTTAATTGCTCAGTTTTAAAACACTCAAATAAAAAATCAAACTGTTTCAGTTATTTAAAATGACGAGTTAAAAATGTAATAAAAAAAGTAACGGCAATAACGGTAACGATATGACGTTACTTTTTTAAAAGTAACACTAATTTTAATGCCATTAAATTGTGTCCGATAATTTTAATTTCAAGGGTTTCAAAGTTAGAGGGTATTATTTTTAATTCTAAGGAATTCATTTAAGTTATTAGTGTTTACTTAATACCGACGTCCTCGTGATCCCAATGCTTCTGATAACATGGCCTTAAATTCATAAAAATGTTATAGTAATGTTATTTGTACTATCCAAACTTTTATACATATTGACGATTTCGTATTTTTAATCTATAATAAATTGAAAGAAAATATGTTTACTTTCAAATTAATACATTAAAATTTTGAATAATTATTATTAATTTTAGTTTTTAATTTAAAAAGTAAAATTAATAATAATTATTCAAAATTAAAAATAGCGTGAACCTACGGAATCAACCTCTACACAATTATTCTACAATCCGATACGAAATTATTCATTATTTTTTTATCAATAAGCAAATCATTAAAGGAGCATCCATTATTAAGTAAGGCTTTTTTTTTGGGGGGGGGGGGGAGTCCAAAGCATTTCTTATGTAAGTTTCCCCTTTCTAATTATTTTTTGCGTCCAATAAATAAAGCGTCAAAGAGTTGAATCTTCTTGAAATCTGATGTACACCTTTCATGAAATCTCGTGGTGTCCCTGGAAATGTTTGCAATCTTTTAAAATCCCGTGAATTTTTTTTAATTTTGTAAATCCCTTCAAGTTTTTTAAATCATGTGAAAATTCCTTGAAATTCTTTGAATTCCGCGGATATCGTACATAATTGCCAGAAATCCCTTTAAAACGATATATTAAGTCCTCTGTAAATCACTTGAGATTCTTTAAAAACTGTGGAAATCCTTTGGAATTCCGTTAAGTCTTTTGAAATCTTACGAAATCTTCTTATATCCGTGGAAATACTTTTGAATCTTTTGAAGTCTCTTAAAATCCTTTGAAATCCCGTGAAATAATCGAAACCGCTTAAAACCTCTTTAAATCCTTTAAAATCCTCTGAAATCTTTTGAAATCCCGTGCAATCTTTTGAAATCTTATGAAATTCCTTCAAATCTCTTCAAATTTCGTGAAAACACTTCGGTATCTCTTGAAATCCTTTGAAATTCCTTGACTTCTTAATTCCCTTAAATCCCTCAAAATTCCTAAAAATCCGTCGAAATCCCTTGAAATCCCCTTCGAAATCTAATTAAAATCCCGTGATATTCTTCAAAATTCGTGAAAATACTTCGGTTTCCTTTAAATCCTTCAAAATCCATTGAAATCATGTGATTTTTTAAAAATATTTTGAAATCACTTAAAATCCCTTGAAATCCTTTGTAGTCAAAATGCCTAAAAATATTCTAAAATCTATTAAAATCTTTTAAAAACCATTTAAATTCCTCGAAATCTCTTAAAACTCTTTACAATATACGGAAATCTTTTGAAATTTCGTGATTTATTTTGAAATATTTCTAAATCTCTTAAAATCCCTAAAAATCATTGTAAATCTCGTTAATTTCAGTACAAAATTTGTAATTCTTTGAAATACTTTGTAGTCCTTTTAAGTGACTTAAAATCCATTGAAATGTCGTTTACAGTAAAAATAATTGATATATTGTTGATATAACGATAAAAAATATACAATATTCAGTAAGAACGGGGGTGGGGGTCACAAAACTCTTATGAATCTTTGCGATAGAGAGGGGGAGGGGGTCTAAAATTCCAAAAATCATCCTTACATAATTAATGGACATTCATTAAGTGAAATTAGTCAAACTTGCAGTTTCTTAAAAAAGAAAGTAACGAATAAATTCGAATTTTCGCGTCATGCGCGCGGTGGTAAAGTGGCAAATGCGTGCGCAGCCGGATGCTGCGCACGCACTCTTCAAGCCAAGGATAATCTTCACTTTTTACCTTTAGGCATCTGAAGTCGCCTAATTTCAGAAATTTCTTTCTTAAAACGCTGATAAAACCATATTTTTCATCATCATCAACCAATTATCAGGCCGCCAAACCCTGGAAATTTCCGCGGGGGACCCGGTCCTACATGGTTCTTCCTGCTGCGGAGTGTGCGGGGCTTGAGAGGGGCAGTGCGGGACAGTGCGGGACGCCATGACAGCGTATTTTCTCAAACCAACAGTGAGTAAGTCTTCCCGTTAGTTTTTGTGAAATTATCGCGTACTGAAAGTGCTGAATCGCATACTAAAGTGCGTGTCGTGGCGCGGTTTCCGTGCGTTTCTTCGGCGTTATTTTGAAAGCAGGTTTTTGCTTGTGGGCATTGATGGCGCGGTGAGACGGTGAGACGGAGGAGTCCCCCCTTGCTTCAGACAAGACCAGAAACGAGATGCCTGAACCGCCCTGGAGTTCTCTCCACAACGTGAGTCCATTCTCCAAAGACAAGTCAATTCCTACCAATATCCTATTAGCCTTCGGTCCTCTAGCTCCAGATCTCGAATCCTGGGTGCCGCCAGTGCCCATTCCTAAATCGAGGCCCTCCACCATCTTGATCTTGTTGCTGCTTCCACGCGTCATATTGCGCGAGACCAGAAAATGGTGCGTGCCCTGGTCCGATATCGCCTGACTATCCGGTTTTCTCTAAGGGAGAATCTTTTCTCCGATTCTTTTTTTTTTTTTTGGGGGGTGGTCTTCCTCCGTCCAGGATGGTGCTCTCTGATGAGTCACTCTTCCCCGCTTGTCAATATGAAAGGAATATTTTCGAGTTCATCCTCCTCCGAAGTCAGTTCGGAATTTGCACTTTAGTCTAAAACTGCAAGTTTTTTTTTACAATTGTTGATAGGTTTGGAGTAATTGAGGTTATTTTTCTGTATTTTCTTCCAAGAAAGACACGGTACTTTTCTTTTATTGATATAAAATCATGCAGAATCTGTAAAGAAAATATGTGTTTTATGTGCTCTGAGAATCTGGATTTCAAGAACATATTTCTAGATGAATACTCTCATCTTCTTTTTAAAATGTAATGTAGAAGAGCATTATGCTCCCATGACTCAAATTTGTTTATTCCCGCTTTGCTACAAAAAGAATCTTGTTTTCAAGATCAGCTGCTTCATCTTGCATTTTTTTAAAGGTTAAACTTGTCCTTGAAATTATGTTAGCTATTCTATCACATTTTTTATTCTGAAGCGTCGCCAGAATGTTAAAAATGTTTCACAGATTTAACTTCAGTTGCTAAGCTCTCTTGTAAATTTAACTAGAAAACATAATTTAAATCCTTACAGCTACCCCAGAAATCGTCGCTTTTTTTACTTTCAATAATTTACAATAATTTTTTCCATAACATTATTACTGTTTTGACGGGTTGAAATGAGTAATTTGGATTTTAAATATTGAAGCGGGCACTCATTCGAGTGAAATTTCGCATCAAATCACGTGCAAATCGCTGTAAATTAACGTGTTGTTTTTTAACCATTCAAGTGGAAAAAGTCAGACAAAGTTATCTGTTCTGTATCATTTAAATTCATAGCCTAATAAAAAGAGAATAAGTAAGGCTTAATATAAAATTATGTAACAATTCTTGTTCATTCGTAAAAGTAACTTAATAGTTCTGGTATTATACTCATTCTGAATCAAACTTCTTTTTACCATTTTCTATAATCTCAGGAAAATATCTTTTACTCAAAATATTAATATGTTAAATATGCACTGAATTTTAAGCATGAAAGTAAAATAATTTGTTTTAATTAGGGACTCGACCGAAACTTTTGTTCCATTTCCTCATTGTTAAAAAAAAGATCTTCTACTAAACTTTGAACTGCTATCTCTAGATTTGGACGAAATTAGGTAATATCTGAAATTACATTAATGATTTGATCAAAATTATTTAGTTCAACAGGCGGTAACGAAATGGAACGAAAGTTTCGGTCTGGTCCCTGGTTTTAATTATTATTTAAATTCATGCACTTTAGGAACAAATTTAAGAAATGATTAATTATATGTTTCGTATTATTAATTTATTTTAATATTCGATAGTGCTAATTAATATACATATATTCAAGAATGTCCTTTCATCATTTGTGAAAACTTCCAAAATTAAGCGTGTTAATTAAATTCCTAAAAACTTGTACCATTAAGAAATTATTTGTTATTTTTTAATATATTTTTACAAATGAGGAAAACAGTTATTTAATTTTATATATAAATAGTACAATTTTTACACATTTAGATATTATTTACAAGCACTAAGTAAAACAGTACTTACAATAAACTCGCGAAATTATATACATATTCCGATTTTTTAATTTTAAATAATTACAATTTAATCCTGGAAATGTCCGGGCATTTTTTGTCGGGATGTGAGTTGACACCCTGATTAATATCTTATAAGTTAGTAGGTAAATATATTCTGTAAATTATTAGTACACAATTTTTATTACTCAATCACTATTTTTCTATGATCTCTTTACAAATTCAAATATAAAAAAAGTAGTATATTTGATTCGCGTTTTTTGTGAAAAAACTAAATTCTGCTTCTGTGTTGACTTTTAGAACAGAAAATGAGGACTGTCTGAAAGGATTGACAGGTGGTTTTCATTGAGTGAGCAAAAATGAATAGTGAGCAGCATGCGCTGCCAGCGACTACGCAGGCACAGCAAGAGGTGAGACAAACACTTTATTTTCCACAGGCTTTTTGTCGAATTACAAATGCGCATTATCTCATAAAATCAGATAAGTTGCAAAATCTTCTGTAGCTTTGAAACACAGTTTGAAAGACTTAGCTAGTCGGGAATTGTGCCATAAGTAATATGTTATTTTTAATTATTTTATAAATTTCTTTATTATATTCTAATATATAATTCTGCAGTCTACATACCACAACTGGTTGATCATTTTATAAGGCAAAAAAATAATAATTTCGTCAAATCTAAAGGTACCCAAGTTCTGTTGGTACCTTTTTATGTTTAAATGAGCTGTGTGAAAGGAGGAGCCATTTGGATAACATTTATAGGTCCCCTTTTGACATTAAAGTGTTATATAAGAATTAAGAATAGTTAAAATGTTTTTCTCATAGGATGCTTAAAATTTATCGACTTTCCAAGCTTAATTGCGCGTGTTTTGATATAAGTAACAGTAATTTAAAAAATATTGAACTTTTTTGTAATAATAATTTCTCAAAGGATATTAAAGATTATTTTATTTTAGTAGTTATTCTTAAGAACAAATAACTTTTTAAACGGAAGGTTGTAATGGTAATTGGCACACCTTATGGCGAATTCTAATAGAGAAATGTGAAACAAGTAAGATAAAATCATTATTTTGATCAAAAATGAGTTAAAAAATTTTCATTAAATTATGTACAGTGATGGCAATATAAAAGGGGATAATTCTTTATGTATAAAAATGTAATACATGCACATTGAGAAAATGAAACTAACCAAAGTCAATAAAAATCGTATCCGATTTTTAATTTTTTTTTTAAATTTCTCCACTAAAAATGTAAAACTAGTGCGCGTGCGCATATTTAGTTTCGAAAGTCATTTTTTTAATCACCCTATATCCCCACATCTGTATATTCGCATACAAATTTGCTTTACAAACAAGTTCTTTTTTAAATGTGCTATTAACGTTTCCTTGATATTAACCTGAAAAACAATTATCTAAAGTACATATTATTATCAGCATTTTGAATTGTTTAATCTCGTACTCGGTACGCTTTCTAATTAAAATTGTACATTAACATGATTATAATTTAGAATGTGTTCAATCCTGAACGTTCAATGATAAATTTTTCAAAACTTCTGACTTCAGATTCATTAAATTAATTATTATTTTTTAAATTCATTAACACTTATTTTAATTTAACTACGAGATTTATGGAGAAAAAAAAACAAGAATCCAAAGACCAAATTTCGACAACACGCTTCTAAATGTTTCCATTCAAATTTGAAAAAAAAAACCAAAATAAAAAATTAGGAAAGAAAAAGAAGGCAACCTGTAAATCCCCTTCCTTCTTTTTTCTCGTCTTTTTTTACTTCTGTTTTTTAAAATCACAATAAAAAAACATTTACAAAAATCTACCAACGTTTCGGTACTCATTCAACAGTCAACACCCTTTCCAAGTCAATAAAAACAATTTTTTCAACAAGTCAAAACCCATGACGAAACCTGACTGAAAGACTAAAGCCAAATGCGTGACACATCCTTATAAAAAACAGAAATAGAATAAGACGAAAGAATGAAAGAAGGAAGGGGATTTATAGGTTGCTTTCTTTTTTTCCCTCTTTTTTTTTTTTTTTTTTTCTTATTTGAATGGAGACATTTAAGAGTGTGTTGTCCAAATTTGGTCGTTGGATTCTTGGTCCTTTTAATTTCCAAGAGTTTCCTAGTGAAATTTGAATGTTGGACGTTAAAGAAGAATTTAAATTTTTATTTATTTTGAATTTAATTTCTTGAATTTTAATTATTTTAATGACATGAAATCAACGCACATGCACCGAAATCCGAAGTGCTTCTCGAATAAAAGT
>JAUMHM010000031.1:65769289-65780418 GCA_032362435.1 Melikaiella ostensackeni
AGTATAACCTAATTTATTTAACTTTTAAGAAACTAATACTATTACTGAGTATATCTTTCAAAAATATAAGTAAATTATTTCTAGTTGCTGGAAACCTTAAAAAACAAAATAATAAGAAACCAAGGGCAAGCAGAAATTCTAAATTGTTCTCAGAATTGACGTCTGCACTTTATTTTAATCTTTTAATTTCCTTTTCTCAGGTCTGTGGAAAAGCATTTTCGAACGCGAGCGATTTAACCCGCCATGGAAAGTGTCATTTAGGAGGATCTATGTTTACATGTGCAGTGTGCTTCCACGTTTTCGCCAATGCACCATCTTTAGAACGCCATATGAAACGCCATGCTACAGACAAGCCATATAATTGCACAGTGTGTGGCAAGAGCTTTGCTAGAAAGGAGCATTTAGACAATCACACTCGATGCCATACTGGAGAAACGCCATATAGGTAGATTATTTCTTAATTATAATTTATAATTATTACTGTGTTGATCTTATTTTAGCAAGCTTTGTACTTATTGGAATTTTTTCTTTGACTTTTAGATGTCAATATTGTGCGAAGACCTTCACTCGAAAGGAGCATATGGTTAATCATGTCCGAAAACACACGGGCGAGACTCCGCATCGATGCGACATCTGCAAAAAGAGCTTTACGCGAAAAGAACACTTTATGAATCACGTCATGTGGCATACTGGAGAAACACCTCATCACTGTCAAGTCTGTGGCAAAAAGTATACTCGCAAGGAACATTTGGCCAACCACATGCGCTCTCATACCAACGATACCCCGTTCCGATGCGAGATTTGTGGTAAGCTATCTCTGAAATTTGTTCCGAGTCTGGGTTTAGTTTTCATTTCGATTTGTTTTTTAAGGCTGTATTTAAGCTTAGGTAAATAGTTTCTTCCATTTTCTTAGACATTTATATTTAAAAAAAGAATGTAAGGTGAGTAATATATTCTGAAACAGTTCCGAAATTGGAAAAAAATGTAAAAAGAATTAATACAGTCTATTTATTTGTGTACTGGCAAGAAAATTAAGGTTAGATGTTTTCTAAGTATTACTAAAACACATTCTTGTTGGAAATAACAAATGGCTTAAAAAGGAAGACAACTGCTGCAAAGTAGTTTAGATATATATGTATTGATTTAATTTAGAATATTTAAAAGTACAAAATTACAAAATTCAAGTTCCATGCGTATTAACGCAGCCAAAAAGTTTAAATTCTCTCGACCCGGCAGAAACGATGAGTGAAGTAAACTACAATTGTGGCAACGGTGCAATCGGACGTTGGGGAAAATAAAATTCGCGAGAATTGATCGTTCAAACGGGTCGCGCGCATTCCTTTACACCTTTTCAAACCCCCGGTGTAACCTCACATTGACTTTGTTCGCCATTCCAAATTTTTCTTACCTCTTACCACGTAGTCCACACATTCGTGACACGTATTGTTTTTCACTTCTGCTTTTTCGTATTCTATGTAAAGCCGGTAAACTAATGGGATGGCGTACTATTTCGTAAGTCTCAGTGGTGGGTATTCAAGTTTAAGAAATATTTACGTTCGTGTGAACGCTCCCATTGTCAATTTACTGATTAAAAATATATAGCAATCATTTTTCAGGGTAAAAGTTTTATAACAGATTGAAGAAATTATACGGCAATTACTAACCTTTAACATGAGTTTTTTAAAATTATGTTTTAAATACGATGTTTCCTTCTTTTCAGTTTTGGCAAAAACAGTAACTGCAATGGAAAAAAGTAATCCAAATATTTTGTATTTGGTTATTTACTAAATGTGTATAATAATGCTACTAATTGTAATATTCTCTATTTTTCATTAAGGGATATTCCTCAGGATTTAAAATTAGACATTGTCACGAAATTTTTTTCTTTTCGTTACACTTGTCACTATCCTGAATGAAAGGTTTGTTTTAATTTCGACTCCTTATTTTTTTTTTACAACTGTAAAAGGAGTTTACCATTGATGGTATAAAATGGACATTTATTGTAGTTTTATGTCCCTATGTCATCGTACCTCTATCTATATATATATATTTGACCGTCCGCTAAGAAAGGGACCTAACGCCCGGGAGCTACATTATAAAGGAGGAGCAATTGAAGAGGCGGTCCAGCATAGGAACTCCATTAGAGGGCCTCTCTTTGCAGTTTAATAACAATCCGAATTTTGCAGATAAAAGAATAATTTTATTTATCATGAAAGAGCAAATAAAAAACTATCGATTGATGTCAAAAACAAAAAATCGATTTTTTGGGCGTTATGTCCCTTTCTTCGCGACGCTCATTTATGTAGTTGCAGTAATTGTTAATGGTAGGTATTAAAACGTTAAGATTCTGGATTTGTTTGTTAATGTGAATGCAGGTAAGTCGTTTACGAGGAAGGAGCACTTCACGAATCACATAATGTGGCACACGGGCGAGACACCGCATCGCTGTGACTTTTGTTCAAAGACGTTCACGCGAAAGGAGCATCTTCTGAACCACGTTCGACAGCACACGGGTGAGTCTCCACACCGATGCGGCTTCTGCTCCAAATCGTTCACCAGAAAGGAACACCTTGTTAACCACATCCGCCAACACACAGGTGAGAGCGGTTGGCAGATGTTCACTTCACGGGCAACCGACCGTAACGTTTGTCTCTCTAATAATAATCACACTTGTGATTAGAGGTCAGGAAAAAAACTCTGGGGATTAAGATATCTGACTTATAGTTAGTAAATAACGCACGTACGGTTAGTCTCTGGTCGATCTTGAATCGCAAGATACACGACCCCTAAAAGCATTATTCTGTCTCGCCAGTTTGGCAACTGCATGCTAATTAATCTCCTAACAAAAACGGTTCTTGGGATGTTGCAACTGAGCTGCATCGCGTTGCAATCTTACCATTTTGTCGCATCATCTTACATCTCAACATTTTGAATCATTGTCGTCGTGTCTAACTCGACGTTTTCGTCGTCATACACATTTTTCCCTTTCTTATCTCATTAAAACACAAGAGAAATTCATCATTCTGCCTAATACACCGCTCTCATACATGCTCATCATCATCAACATCATCATTTCGTACAACGCACATGAGTTTGTGTTGCTCTAACTCATTGCCTGCTCAAAAATATTTAAAATCATTCAAGACTCCAGATATCAAATCATTGTCAATGTCCTTGTATGCAAATCATTAACAGGGTAGATTTAAATAGAATGTTCAGGATTTTATTTGTTTATCTGGAAATTGTGGTGCTCATTAATCTGACAAACTTGGGACAATTGTATTTTTCTATTTATTCTTTACATAATAATATTTGATTTAAGAAATATGATTCAGATACGTACATACTTGGTTCCAATTTTTTCAGATTTTGATCGCCACTGAAGTTCACAATTTTAAGAATTGAAAGAATTCCAAATTATTGCCGCATAAAATTAATAAAATGTATGCACAGGTTGTATTTCCTTAGATGTGATGCATGAAAAACAATTTTTCGAATTTGGTATTAGCCTGCAAATCGTTTTATTGCCTTTGAAATTAAAATAATGATCTATTGAAGTAAAAATGGATTTCTTTGCTTAAAATTAAATTTTATGAGTTTTTTTGTGCATTGCGTCAGGCAAAACTCGCCTTGTGCAGGTTGCCTCGACGTCTGAATGACGAATAAAAATTGTAAATCGTTGTAAAAATAGGAGAGACGCCCTTCCGCTGTCAGTACTGTCCAAAAGCATTTACTCGGAAGGACCATCTGGTGAACCACGTCAGGCAACATACGGGTGAGTCACCACACAAGTGCCAGTATTGCACGAAATCTTTCACGCGGAAGGAGCATTTGACCAATCACGTACGTCAACACACAGGCGAGTCGCCCCATAGATGTCACTTCTGCTCAAAGTCCTTCACTCGAAAGGAGCACTTGACCAATCACGTCCGCATCCATACTGGTGAATCTCCACACAGATGTGAATTCTGTCAGAGGACCTTCACCAGAAAAGAACACCTTAATAATCATCTCCGCCAACATACCGGAGATTCTTCGCATTGTTGCAATGTTTGCTCCAAACCCTTCACTCGAAAGGTGACCATTTTTATGTATAATTATTATTGATGAGATTAAACTAAAAACTTTTTTTTTCTTGTTCATTTTTTCATTTTGAATCTTCTTGTTATCCAGCGCGGTATATTGAAATAATAATTTTTTTTTCTTACAGGAACATCTCGTTAATCACATGCGATGTCACACCGGAGAACGTCCCTTTGTTTGCACCGAGTGCGGAAAAAGTTTTCCTTTGAAAGGCAACCTGCTCTTCCATATGCGCTCCCACAACAAAGGAAGTAATGCGGAAAGACCTTTCCGCTGCGACCTCTGTCCCAAAGATTTCATGTGCAAAGGTCACTTAGTTTCCCACAGAAGATCTCACTCCGATGAGCGACCACACAGTTGCCCCGACTGTGGAAAGACCTTCGTTGAAAAAGGCAATATGTTGAGACATTTGAGGAAACACGCCGCCGAAGGACCACCAACCCAAGTCAGCACGCCCTCGGCAATTCCGCAACCTGGAGTTTTGCCTGTTCTAGTTGGACATCCATTAGCGCCACCCGCGCCTTCTGTCGTCCCACAACCTGTTGTCGTGCCCACTCCTCCCGGTGTTCTCACCTCTTATTGAAGTCCCTTGCGATTCACAGTTTAAATTGAAATTCATATTCGAATTTCGGTTCGAAGAAAAGTTCATCTTTCTAAAAGGCATCAAAGGGAGTTTAACTTGATTCTAGGTTACGGTTTAAAGTCGTTTTTTAATTCCAGTACTTTTTGAATGTAAAGTAACTGTAATGTGCTTTTGAAAACAATTGGGAATTCATTTTTAAAGAAAACGTATATCTTTACGTTTGCAATTGATTTTTAACTGAGGAAGCTAAGTAATATGACTTTTTTTGCCTTTGACGGGAGCTCCATTATACAGAAGAAAAAGTTTAAAGCCTCTGTAAGAACTTTGTGAATGTTTCTAACCGCGTTAAGCCTTCTTTATCGTTTGCTACTTAATCGTCTTACGACTTTCAAGCTGAAACCTTGTAACCAAATATACCAATGGAGAACATCTTCGCTCGAAGCTTTCGCCTTGATCGGGATTCTTTATTCTGCTTTATTATGAATTACGCAAAACTTTGTACGAAAAGGAACAAATTCTTTGTTAAGAGTTTAAGACGACAGTGATCGCGCACTGATGACTGATTTTTACGTCAATAGGACTTAGACAAAAGTCTTGCACAACTTCCTAAGAGACCCGATCGAAATCTTTACATTTAGTAAAATAAATTTAAACAGTTCCATTTTTGAAAGAAGACGTTACACACGAAATATTACAAGTTCTCGAATATACATTTTTACATGCTTGACATAAAAACATTGCTAGAATATTGAAACATTTAAGTGGAGATTTCGAGCGGATAAATTGTAGTGTAAGCGTCGCGTGGATTCACGTGAGAGTCCAATTTTACACTTTTCGATCGTCATGCGAAGATATAGTACGTCTTCAAAAACTAATAAAACTAAAAAAGTCGAAGAAAGCTTTTTTCTTTCGACTATTTTCTATATGATCGGACAGAGGTTTAACTTTACCGAGTGCAATACGGCTCAACCCCTTTCACGATTTGCCAATTCCGATATCTCAACCCGATTTTGCGTGTCACTTCCCTGTTGAGATTGCAAGTCATTTCGTAAGGTTAATTGAGATTACCTTTTTTTTAATAGCATATATTGAGCGAAAATTCTTTTAACGCTGGTTCCTTAATTAGCAATAATTCTAACCAAGTTCTCTAAATTTTCTGACCATTTCTAAAATTGTGTTTTGGTGAGTAAACAAGTATCGATTCAGATTAGATTCGAGTCCGTTTAGTTTCCAATTTAAACTGGTTGATGCCTGACTTCAGATTGCGGGCATTCAATTATCCGCGCGATTTATTCTATATTAAATTACTGCGAAAGACAAGAACATAGTAATACTGTTGTAGAAACGATGTATGGCGTATTTCATATATAGAGTAACAAACAAAAATAGCATATGCGATAATGCTCGAGACATGTGTGTGTACATGTACGCCTTGCGTTATCGACGAAGAATAATGTATTGAAATTTGAAAAGAATGTCAGTGGTCGCAGCCTTGTCTGACGGAACATCGTTAAAAAGCATCGCATCTTCCGAATTTGGAACTTGAACGCACTTAAAAGGCTTTGACATGAATCCTCGCGTCCATTTAGATTAGGTGGCGACGATTACGTGTTTTCAAATATGAAATTTGTGTAGTAGCGACAGTGTTCTCAATTATGAAAGCGTAAAAGCTTTGGCGTATATAATACAATTGAGAACACTGTGCTAACTAACGTTACACGAACAAAAGTGAGCAAAACCTTTTCATTAATACAAAAGACTAGTGCTGTGAGATGTCTTTAGCATTCGGAAACGCAATTTTACTAACTAACTATTTGTATGGCTACGAAAAAAAATATATATTCATATTTCCTATGTTTTTTTTTTGTTGTTAATTATGCGCAGGAAGGCATACATGACTACAACTTTGAAGGAGTCACGAAGTCGTTTTTGCGATATCTGATAAGATTGTGATTGTCACACTATTCAGTTACTATAAATATATCTAATATAATAATGTATGATAAAGCTAATTAGTCGTGGAGATGATTTTATTATCGATGTGCGTGCACAAGACTTGCGTGCGTTTACGATTTACGACACCCCCTAGGCGTCTAGATTCATATAATATATTATGATGAACAATGCTAAGTACATTCAAACAGGTAGATAACGGAGAAGATCGGTCTTGCGATAGTGAATTACATAGTTGCGGATAGAATTGTATGCAGACGAATATATATAAATAAAGATATATATATATATATGTAATACGTATCCGCATTATAGAGATCGAGACAAGAACTTGCAACGTTTAACGACAGAAAAAAGGGGATGAATAAAGTTTATATGAATTATTATATTATTATTAATAATAATATACCGTAAAATGAGTTAAGCGGAACAGCCGCGAATTCGATTTCCATGTCTTGTTATTGCTTTTTCTGCATAAAAAAACGGGTGACTCGCATTACCCCACCAAGGTTCGCTTTACCTCTTTTTACGGTACGTTAGGCGAGTGTTTGTTTATGCTTTTAAGAAATTTAGTTTTCAAGCTTGATTGATCGGGAAGATCCTTCTGAGTCAAAGCGAATTTCGTAAGAACTTGGATTTTTTTATTAAAGGCTTATTAACGGCTCTTTTGATCATGTGAAAAAGATTTATACAAAACGCTTCGACTCAGAATGAAATAGAGCGAGGGACAAGATTTCGAAGTATGATTTACCCTTAGATAGAAGAAGATATGTATAGAATTTTATTATGCACCATTGTAATATTATGTATCCAGTTATCACAATATACACTGGTGTTATGTTACATGTGAGGAAGGTCGTGTTTTTTCATTGCATAGCCCTGATATGCCACATGGTGGGGCTGCATCGACTTAATTGCAAGATCCTTACATATGGGATTTCCGACTGATTATGGTAGTCTAATCCCATGGACATTTTAAGACCAAAAACAAAAAAAATCGTCGGATCCTTTTTGAAAAAAAGTCGATTTTTACGTTTAATACAAAAAGAAAATGAGAAAAAATCCTTAAAAAATCATAATTTTCACTAAAAATTGTTTCAAATCAAAAATGATACACTTTGAAACTCAACAAATTTGCTCACAAGTTTGAGCGCGCGTCGGTCGGATCTCGCGCTCGATAATGTGTTTACCTCGCGCTACGCGCCCGGTCTATGTATTCTCCCCGTATTCGTGCAGACATGTTTAAATTGAAAGCTAAACGATTCACAAACTGTAACTTGGCGATTGTGAATTCTCTTTTGTTGAAGCTCCTTCAGCTTTAACGAATACATTCTCATCACGTACCTCGCGCTTCGCACTTGATTAAAGTATGTCCAAAACGTGAAGTTTTCTATACCATGTTGAACTCTACTATAATAAATGTATGTTATATTAATTTCTGTACCTTAATTTTCTTAATTATGTTTATTACTTAACAAATTAGATTAGTGTATTTATAATTTTTTTTAAATTTATAATTCGATAAAAGTAAAGTCTAATTAATTAACGGAATATCGGATTTAGATGGACAATTTTGCCGTTTAACATTTTATTTTATCTTGTGCCTTTTTCCCATAAATTTGAATGTTTTATTTTTAATTTTATTGTTCACGATTAAAATAAAAACTATGCGTTTTATTAAAAAATGGTTACAAGAAAATTTGTAGATCTTTTTGAGATGAACAATTTTGGTTTCTAACTTTTTTTTATCTCCTATAGTTATGCCAAAAAGTGGAATTTTTGATAAAATTTTTCACGTTTAAACAAAAACTATGCGTCTTATCAAAAAAAATAGTCTCAAGCAAATTTGTAGATCATTTTGTGATGAATAATTTTGTTTTCTAACAATTTTTTCTTATCTCGCATAGTTTCACCGGGAAGCCAATTTATCATTTTTAACATTTTTCACGATTAAAACAAAAACTATGCGTCTCATGAAAAAAATAGTTTTAAGCAAATTTGTAGATCTTTTTAAGATAAGCAATTTTGGTTTTCAACATTTTTTTCGTACCTCATACAGTTTTGCTGGAAAATGAAATTTTTTATTTTTAATTATATTTTTCACGATTAAAACGAAAACTGTGCGTCTCACAGGCTTCAAAGTTCCACACGTTTTTAGTTTTATGATACTTTTTCTTTAGTCAAGACAACTTTTTTGATACTTTTTTCAATGTAAAGCTACCTTTTCGCTACTTTTCAGTAAAGTGATACCAAATATTTATCCTACTAACAAATTTCAGTTTTTCTTTTATAAAAAAATGAAAGAGAGGTGTGTCTGAGGAAACTACTCTGCCTGAAATAAAAGAAAGGAATCAATCAGAATAGAACAGTCGGTGAGTATCCTTTATCGAAAAATCTGCTTTTTTTCAAAAAAATTGGCATGGGTTGAAACGTTTAATTATTACATTCTCATGTTAAATAAATGTAAATATACCTAACACTTTTAACACTCGTTTTTAATGCAAAATTCAGCTGTTGAAAATTGAAGTTTCAACAGTTGAATTTTGAACTATTAAAAGTAGAAGAAAATTGAATAAAAAATTTTCATCAATTTTCGACAATTGAAAATTCAAGAAGAAAGCGAATTTTATATTAAAAACAAGTATTAAAAATGTTATGTTTAGATAATTTTACTTGAGAAATCAATAAATAAACATTTCAATCCATTGAAAAAACTGAAAAAAGTCGATTTTTCCGAACACGGGTCGCCGTTTTTTTTCTTGAACTTTCAACAGATAACAATTCATTTTTTTGGTTCAAGGTTCATCACTGTAGTTGAATTTCGTATTTTTGGTTTGAAAATTCATCCTTTTGATTCAAATTCGACAATTTTAGCATAAAAAAGAACTATGTGATTGGAAATGAACTTTTTTGTTGAAAATTCACATTTTTGTGTTGAAAATTCGACTTCTTTGTGGAAAATTCCTGTTAACGGCTTGAAACTTCAACAGTTTGGTTGAAATTGTTTTTCTTTCTTGATTTAAAAATCTTTTTTAATTGAATTATCAACATTTTCCGTTAATAATTCTTCATCATCATCCTTGAAACTTCAACAGTTTGGTAGAAATTGTTTTTCTTTCTTGCCTAAAACATCTTTCCTGGTTGTAAATTCAACTTTTATGATTTAAAATTAAAATATTTTTTGGTTGAAATATCAACATTTTCTGTTAAAAATTCATCTCTTTTGGTTAAAAATTCAAGTACCCTGTTGTAAGTGGAGCTACTTTGTTAAAAATTCATTTTTTTTTGTTGATTCATCATTTTAGTTGAAAATTCATTTCTTTGGTTGAAAATTCGTTTTTTTGTTATTGTTGAAAATATATCTTTTTAAATCGAAAACTTAACTATTAGGTTTGAAATTCATGCATTTTGTTGAAAATTCGACTTTTCGGTAGAAAATTAATGTTCTTGGTTGAAAGTTCATCTTTGGCGGTTTAAAATTTAATTATTTTGTTTAAAAATCATCCTTTTTTATTAAAAATTAATCTGTTTTAGTAGCAGATTCAACAATTTTGTTGAAAATTCGTATTTTTTGGTAGATTTCAACTACTTGGTTGAAAGTTGAATTACTTTGTTAAAAATTGTTTTTTTTTTAGTTGATAATTGAACCATTTGGTGGCAAATTCATGTATTTCATTGAAAATTCGTCTTTGCTAGTAGAAAACTAATCTTCTTAGTTGAAAGTTGAACTCCTTTGTTAGAATTTCATCATTTTGTACGAAGATTCGTCTTTTTAGTTGAAAATTTATCTCTTCGGTTGATAATATATCTTTTTTAGTTGAAAATTCAACTATTTGGTTGAAACTTCTTGTATTTTGTTGGAAATTCGTCTTTTCGACTAAAAAAATGTTACATTCACATAATTTTACATGAGAATTTAATAAATGAAAATTTCAATCCATGAGAAATTTTTTTTTTTAAATCGATTTTTTCGAAAACGGGTCCATTTTTTAAATGAATTTTCAACTGTTAACAATTCATTTTTTGGTTAAAGATTCATCATTTTAGTTGCACTTCGTATTTTTTGTTTGAAAATTCATCTCTTTTGGCTCAAAATTTTATTTTTTGGTTGAGAATTTAATTATTTTGTTGAAAATTTGACAATTTTGTTAAAAAGTCATACTTTTTGGTCGAAAATTCGTCTTTTTGGGTTAAAAATTCAACTATTTTGGTAGAAAATTGAACTATTTGGTTGGAAATTAACTTTTTTGTTTGAAGACTCATCATTAAAGTTAAAAATTCATCTCTTTTGTTGAAAATTCATATATCTTGTTGAAAATTGGTCTTACATGAGAATTTTATAAATAATCCGAAAAGAGCAGAAAAAAGTTTTAAGAAGGGCTAATATATCCTGTTCTGTTTTTGGATTTGAAAATTCGAAGAAAATTACCTTTTATGTAGAGGTGAGATTATATTGACCCTCAATCGTAAAATTATTTTGGAATTTTTGGTGATCGAATTGGCTTTAGGG
>JAUMHM010000031.1:65780518-65790856 GCA_032362435.1 Melikaiella ostensackeni
TATGTAGAGGTGAGATTATATTGACCCTCAATCGTAAAATTATTTTGGAATTTTTGGTGATCGAATTGGCTTTAGGGTTTGGTTAAAAAATTATGGCATTTTTTTGTATGTACAGTTTTTGCTATTGAGCAGTAATAAAAACTATAAATTGAAAAAAAATTATTTTGAATAAACATTTTTTGAAAATGAGCAAAAACGTGTTTTTTGGCTATTAGTTGCATATGACTCAATCCAAAAACATGTTTTTTTCACATTTTCAAAAAATTCTAATTTCATCCAACAAATTTTTTTATTTTTTATTTTTCACTGTTGTTCACTAGTAAAAACTGAACTCATAAAAAATTCGCTGTAATTTTTTAACCAATGTTTTTTTTTAATTTCTACCTCCATGAAACAAACAAAAGATACTACTTAACCGATTATATAATTAATTTTTTTCTACTTCTTTCGGATTCTAGCCGACAAATTTTTTTCACTGGACCGAAATGATTGGATTAATTTTAGCGATTTCACTCCGCCCTAGTCATTATTGTTCGAAGGTTTCCCAGAAGACAAAAAAATTTTTAAAGTCACATCATAAAAACTTAGAAAATCTTAATAGTTAATTAGATTAATTAGGTTAATTAGATATTTACTCCATGTGTACCCTTTTCGAGTTTTTACACATCTATAATCCCCCCTCCCGCAGAAGATCGTCAGACATTATAAAACCTATATAGCTCGCATCCCTTCCCAGAATCCTCAATAACCCCTACCGTCTGCAGCCGAATTTTTATTATAAGCGTTCGCGTTCGCCTGAACATTTGGTCAGGGGAGTGGAAAACTGCAGAAAATCAAAACTTCCGAGCGCAGCCGGTTACCGACAGATGAGGTTGGATGTAGACATTTAATAGCATCGAGTGCCTATACATCCATTCTCGGCTTCAAACTTCCCGCTCGACAGTAGGTAAACGTAGTGAAAAAACACGACTAAAAGCGAGAAGCCCATACGATCACCCATCCGAGCGCTAACCGCGCCCGTTCGTGCTAAACATTCGAGATATCCCGAAGAGTCGATAACCACCAGCTAGCTAATGCCGTCGGTACCTAGTTTAGTCCATATTTGGGGGATAAATTTTTACTATTATAACAATAATTTACGTCAAATATCCCGAATTAAAATTTGTGATTTAATAAAAAATACAAATTTTACATAGTTTTGGATATTTTATTAAAATATACATTTCATCCAAAATAAAAAGAAATACGTATGTACAATTTCATGATAATAACAATACATAGATGAGATTTAATTTATAAGGCGACAGGTTGCTTTCACGTGTCATCGGATTGAGTTATGGGTCAATTCGAAAAGACCAAACCGATCTCAGAAATCCACTCAATCGTTATTGCAAATGTACTGTCGAGTGAATGTTTGCCTTATTGCGCTAAATAGGTAAGAAGTAATATATATTTTTTTTTAATCTGCGCAGCACAGGATACATTCGCTCGACTGTACCAGCAATTCAAAACAATATTTATAAGCTCCAAACTCAAAAATCTTTAATCTCAACTTGTTTTCGTTTAATTTCTAAAATAATTTATTTCAATTATTGATTAATGTAATATCTTAATACCCTTTAAATCTATAATTATTGATGCACTGAAACTAGGCATGCAAAACCCGATCTGAGATTTTCGAGTCAGGTCAGTCTGTTTCCAGACGGGAACGAAACTTTAAGTCGGGTTTCCCCCCGTTTGTGAGAACCAATACATTTAAAAAAAATATATATTCCACAACGAATCTTTAACTAAATAAATTTTGAGGTGTTAAAACTCAATTTCTTGCAATTGACCGCAAGTCTGAAGTGGTTCAAAATACCGTAAACCGAGGTAAAGTCACTCATATAGGGTAAAGTCGCTCACCAATGAATTCCAAAATAAAGTTCGACAACTGAAGCCTCGGCAGAAAGAACGTTGGATCAACACAAGTTTTGTATCCATGGAGTTCTATAGTAATTCTTTTTTTAAACTATTTTTTTATTTCGCGGAAGCGCTTTAATCGCTACAGTGTCAAGAAAAATTCGAAAATTGTATTCGGAAAGAAATACCAAAATAGTCGAGATTATTTACTTCACATCAATCTTGACAGCAAAAAATGTATTTTTCCAAATCGAACTTTAAAATTTTTAAAGAGGGATAAAAACACAAAATTACATTTGCTCAAGTATCGAAAAAAATTTTTAAAATAATGTTTGATATTACCGGCTCTGGACGTTTTACTACTAGCACTTCTGTTTTCTTTTTATGAACTTAATATTTTCCAGCCTCTCTAGCCCTTTCATTCTTTTCGGCTTGCCATTCTGATAAATTTAATTTTCCCTTTTTTTTATCCCCGTTCAAAAGTTCTAATTGTAAGTTAGATTCAGAAACTTACGTTTTGGAAATTGAGGTTGAAACGAAGTAAATAACCACGAGTATTTTGACATTTCGTTACAAATTCAATTTTCACATTTTTGTTGACAATTTGGCAATTGCAGCGGTTCCGCGAAATAGATCAACAGTTTAAAAAAAAAGGATAACTCTATAGAACTCCACGGACACAAAACTTGTGTTGATCCAACGTTCTTTCTGCCGTGGCTTCAATTGTACTAATTAAAACAATAAAAATCTTTAATTTTTTCCCTAGGAAATTTAAAATTGAATATTGAAATATAAATTTTGGGGTGAGCGACTTTACCCCGCTTTGCAGCACAAGATATGATTTTGTAATGCAGTTTGAAATTTACATGGTTGTATTTTTATGCATTACCTTAATTTCATCTAATCTAATATAAATCTAATGGACTGACGCTCCTAAAAAAATCCTAGAACACAAAAAACGAGGACAAGATAATTTAAATTACACAAAATTTACAAGGACATTGAGTAAATAGTCTTTTAATCTTAAGAAATATTGTACATTATTAAAATTTACACGAAAAGTCTCACACGCGAAACTTTTAACAGGGTTTCAAGTTTTTTTTTTTATATTCTTTGCTTGTGATTTTTTTTTTCGTCTGAAACTTTGCATTCGCAGTTACATTTAGTTTTAGTACTGATTTAGATTTGTACTGTACTATATTTTTGTAAGGCACTCGTCCAAAAAAGTTAAACTTTTACCTCACATCATATCAAGTTTAATTCACGTGTTTAAAGTAGTACCTTTCAATATCAATGACCTTTATTATTCATGCTTGTATAATGAAAGTATAAAAATTGGCACGAAGCCAGTGCTAAAAAATAATGTACTATAAGAGCTTCTATTTTCAAAATTTTCTGAACAAAAAAAAGTTTTTTCAAAATGAGATGACTTCGGAAAATAGCGAATCGGGAAAAGTCAGTCTTCTTTAAAAATTTAGAATACTATTCTGCTTATTAAAGTTCTCACATTTAAAAACAAAATAATTTCATTCCGATTTGTAAAACTAAGCTAATTTTTAAAATCAATTTATTGCCATTGAAGAATCTCTTCAAGCGAAATTAATATATCAAATTCAATGCACAATGCATCAAGCGGCTATCAACAATCTGTGATTCCTTGTCTTTCTCACGATATTTTTGATCACAGTTTCGTGCGCGATATCAATTATTTACTGTTACTTGTATAAAACGTAACACTAGAGACAACTAAAAATGTCGTTAATCATCAGCCTCGACAACCCCATTTATCAAGTATTATGTACGCAAACAAAAGAATAAATGTCACATTGACATCTTTCTCAGATTTGCATTGATCATATAATTATCTCTCACATATTTATTCTTTTGTTTGCGTACGTAATACTTGACCAGCCCCTATTAAATAAATGATTACAGATTTCATTATTTCTATCTTCAAAAACCTTAGATTACTCTTAAAATTTGTTATACTCAACAATGTCACTATTTTTCTCCACTTTATAAACTATTTGAAAGATTATTGAATTTTGAGGTTATGTGTCATTTTACTACATCCTTAACTATAATTCATTTATCACTTACCGCTGATAAAGTGATTTGAACAAAATCTCAATATTTTCTTTTGTTTCTCAGTGAAATTTCCTCGTTTTATAGCCCTCAACCAGGCGTTTTGTCTTTCTAAAGAAAGAGCACAAGCTTTGTCCACAGTCAGGTCAGTAGATCCTTCAATCGGCTTCTGGTATTTCCTATTATTCATCGTATTTACAGCCGGAAGACGGTAAAAACTCGTCTCAACATCTCTATCGGCACGTTTTGAACACTTTACCATACAACATTTATGAACCATAGTTGTCTTCACCGAAAAAAACTCCCGCAAACATTTTAAAACTATGATCCCGCACTGATTCTACACGGATTGCACGCTTTGTGTGGCCCCCAGTGTCACGGCCATATTGGAATCGGTTATTTTAGTTGGAGAGGTCTACAAGTTGACGTACTGACATTTTCCTTCGTGTAACGCCTGAAATTATCTCCAATTCAATTATATTTCTCATGGGTTGTATTCGAGAATTCACTGACGACAGCAGGCCATTGCTGGGCGGGCGTGCAGGGGGTAATACATCCTCACTTCAGAGCAGTGAATATTCCGAGGAAGAGCAAACTGCGCATGAGTATTACGGCTGCGCTTGCGCAGTGACGCTAAATTCGCCAGTACTTTCACACGTACTTTTGCCAGTGGCGCAAGCACAAAAATGGCTGACTTTCAGCTGAGATTGTAGGCCTCTGATTGGTCCTCTTCAAGATTGGTCCCCACCATTGCCCTTCATCGCACCTTATCCAGTACTCCCAGTGAATTCTCGAATACAGCCGTGATGTAAAAGCCCTAGTAACAATGGTTCTAATATTTAAAAAGTTTTTTTTTATTAAGTCAAATCATTTATACTCTTCCATTTTTCACATAATCTTGTTTTACAAACAACATTCTATATTTGAAAATGTCCACTTAAAATTACAAAACACTCTCAATACACACCACTTAAAATTACAAAACACTCTCAATACACAATCACGGAGTAATATAAGAAGACGTAACATTTATAAAAATGTGATTCAAAAACGTAGATTGAAAATAGCGCCGCTATATTGTCGCATTTTAGTGTTCAATTAATTTAGTAAGCGCCACTAAAAAAAAATTGCGAACATTCGTAATGCACTAAGAAGGGTACGTCTTCTCAGGGTCAGTCCACAATGGGAGTCGTGAATGTCGACGTCCGAACGTATACGCGTATTTGGCGTCATACGTACGTTGTTGCCAACTGTCCAAGCAGTTTTGCCGTTTCGCTTTTTTCGTTTTCTCGCTGCGATAGTTGGTAACAACGTGCGTGTGACATCAAATACGCACATACGTTCTAACGTCTACGTTTACGACTCCCATTGTGGACTGATCTTCATATTACTCCTTACATAAAACGTTTCTGCTTAAAACTAACGATTTAGGAACCGCTCATAAAATACGATCGCCAATAGAAAAGGTCTTGCATTGTGAAATAAAAAGTAAAGAAAGAATCAAAGACTGTGAACGTATTTTATAAGTTATCCCCAAGTTTATATTTAGTTTTAAATATTATTATGTAAACTATTCTACGAATCAGAAATCTGTATGTTTATGAAGTAAGTTATCGAGTTAGGAATACATAAATATTTTTAATGCCACTATAAAGATGAGATGCTTCAAAATGAAGTAACTTTTTTTCTCTTGGTAAGAAGAGAAGAATAGAGAAAAATTAAGATTTTCAGATTTCAGCGCAAAAGTGAGAATTATTTTATTCTTTTCAATACGCGATTTTTCCTTCAGGCTAAATGGCACAACCAGAGAATAGGTGTATCTCCGAAAATAATTCTTTTCTATATATGTGTACGAAATTGTTTTGATTCCTTCTTGTGGAACATAAGTTTAGATATTTTAATTCCAATAAATTCGCTTTATCTGAAATGTATTCCCCTGAATCTTAGCAATCGTTTAATGTATTTTTTATTGAGTTTAAATCGATTAATTAATGAAAAATAAAGTGTAAATAAGAATCATCATCGTACGTCTGTATTATTGTATTATTGAATGTGATAAATTTAAATATAATAATAAATTATTAGTAACAAAATATTAATATTATTTATCAATTTAAACGTATTATTATTTGAAGGGTAGCAGTACATAACTAGATAAACAATATTTTTATCGAAAATTTGTTTTTTGCATAAGAAATTCTTAAAAAATTAAATTTATCATTTTTTGATACAATAATTTTTTTAAAATTTTTATTTAGAATTTTTGTTACAATTTAGTTAAAATTTTAATAGTAATAATTTTTAAAACTTTTTAGCACTGATATTTCCTAAAATAATTATCATTAATTGAAAAAAGAAAATTATTCTTTTTCTCGGATTTTTAGCATGGTTTTATTTATTTTTAAATTGAAAGTTGAATTTTTTTTGGAATTCGCAGGCAAGCCTGCCTTAATTTTTCGTTTGTATCGCTTTGAGGTTGTCAACTTCCACATTCATTTTTTCGGACCCGGATAACTTTATTTAATCAAAAATTTTTGGCCTCTATTCAGCGGCACTTCGTCTTGAGAGTGGACTTTTGTTTCACCTTTAAACAGTGATTTCGATTGTACAGAATGTAATAAGCAAACTTATCCATTTTTATTTATAAAATATTTTTAATGATTGTCGTGAATCAAAAGAATATTACTGATGATGTCACGTGAAGTGAAAAACATAATTCTTAATTTAAAAATTTAAAAACTTACAATCTTTATTCTAACAATATCTTTTGCAATTGAATTTTTTCTACCACTTTTTACCAAATTTGGAAAAACAGTTGAATTTTAAAAAAGGTTGACTTTTTTTCGGGGAAAACATGGTCTACAACTATTATTTCCAATTTTGAAAGTAAATTTTTGTATAGCTGCAATCGTTTAAACAATTTTTAAACAAATAACCATATTTAAAGATTATTTACTTATTTCAAGAATTGAAAACAGTAGAGCTGTGAGAAATAATTTCTCCGAAAAAATCCATAATTTATTCAAATTAAACCATTTTTTAAAAATTGATAAGTGACATTAAAAAAAATTCAATTGAAAAAATATTGTTGAAATAATTAATTTTCGTAAGTTTAAAACTTTTTTGTGATAAATAAGGTTTTTTCTTCCATAAGACATGACGGATAATTCCATTTCTGACGGCCGTAGCTAGCGGTCCAGTACTATATGTCGATGGTTAGGATGGCATTGAATGATAAAATTTTGTACAAAAAAGGTCTAAAAGTTGATAAAAAAATAAAAATTAATCATTTGAGAAATCCGGACAAAAACTTGGACAAAGTAAAGATTCCTGTAGGACAACTTACACAAGCTCTAAAATGAGGACATGTCCGGGTAATTCAAGTAAAATCTAGGAACTGAAACTGAATTCTAGTTATTCAAATTGAAAAAATTACGTGCTACCTTTTGTACTTGCTGCGTGTCTATTTTTGTATTACGTACTGAGTTATGTCTTCTTTCTGTCAAATAAAATACTCAAATTACAGATGATTGATTATTATTATTCTTATTTTGATCCTTATTTTTACAATAAAGTTTTAAAGTTTTTGCTGTGCCAAAATTCAGGTTACTGAAAAAAACTATTCTATGATTTAAAAAATTAAAATAACAAGGGAGTTCAAAGAGAGGGAAAATCGGGAAAGTTGAGCGGTCCAGTATTATATGTCGATGTAGTGAACTAATATTGGTCAGATTTCGAATTCCCTATGTGTGATTGGTCGGTCGATTGGGTTGTCGCGAGTTGTGACGCGTTTGTTTGTATTATAACGGCTAACAGCTAATAGGTAACAGGCTTCAACCGGAACGCGAAATGTTTGTGTCTCTGTGATAAAAATATATTTTTCAATGATAAAAATTTGTTATAACCATTAGAAGTTCGAGATTGTGCACAAGGAGCAAAAGCCCAAGTGAGTGTATTTTATCACATAACCCTAAAAACTTAAGGGGTTAGGCCCAGGATGACCAGACGTCCTTCTTTGGAAGGACATGTCCTTTTTTTCGATTTTTGTCCTTCCGTCCTTCTTTTTTGTCTGATGTCCTTCTTTTTTAAAATTTTCAAGATATTTCGCTTTTTTTTATTGGGCGGACCTAAATTTTGTTCAGTTTCTTATGGCGAAGTCTCTGGTCGAGGGGAATGACGTTTGTCGTTTGACCAATGACGAAGTCATTTGAAGTTACCCTATTGGTCACGACGTTTGCGTTTGCGCAGCACTTCTCTCATGGAAATTGTGCTTGCTGAAGCTGCAGTGGGACTCGGAGACCGTGTAGAAAATCGAACGGACCTCTTTTTCTAACATGTGTCGATGGAAAGAGAGGTCCGTTAGATTTTCGACTTCGAAACGGCTCCGGAGTCCCACTGCTGATCGTATGAAAAGGTATGAAAAGGCCATAACCTGGTATATATTCAGTTTGTGTTTCCCGTTCCCGTTCTTCACTTTAGTATTCCAATGGCTGTGAAGAAGAAGCGTCCCCATGACTCTGTCATTGTACGAATGTAACGTAAGTACCAATGCACGGTTATGTTTGATTACATTTTTAAAGTTTTCTTTTCCCTTTCTTAGTCTAATAAATAATAATCTGCTGCTGTGAGTATAATTTTTCATATTTATTATTAACAGGTCTTAAGTTGTGCATTAGCTGTTCTGGTCATCAGAGATGATGTTGAGAAAAAGCGAAAAACGTAAATGTCATTTTACTGACGAGTTGCAAAGCAAGTATCCATGTTTTATTAAAGGGAGGAATGAGTTTGAAGCTCGGTGTGAGATTTGCGACTCTTTCGTATCTGTAGCAACTACTGGTTTGTGGTATTGTACTTCTTCTACTATAAATTTCATGTTTTATTGGAATATGGGTCACGTTTATTTTCTAAGAATTTGCAAAATAATTAAAAATTAAAGTCAATAGGAGTAAGTGTGATGATCGGATTAGTGTGATAAAGAGGAAATTTGGAATGAAAAACAAACTAGTTTTGAACTTTTTTTTATTAAAGCAATGACTATATCACATTTACCCCTATCGACCCTAATATTAAATACGGGTTTGGGGATTGGGTATTTGTATGCATGCATCATGGAAGAATAGAATGGTACTTGCATTTATAATAACTTTTCGCCTCATTGTATTTTCCACAGGAAAAATTGCCTTGGAAAAGCAAGTGAATACTCCAAAAAACAGTGCGCAAATTCAGGAAGCATCGACATCTCGGGCAATGTCTCACTTCGTCATCCAAAAGTTAACGTCAGAGGCTTTGAAAGTGTGGGCAATCGAAGGGACTTTAGCCTACCATACAGTGAAACACCACCAGAGTTACCGGTCGATGGACTGCACAAGTAATCTAATTCGTTCGCTTTTCGACGACTCGAAAGTAGCTACAAAAATTTCTTGTGCTCGTACGAAAACTCAGTCCATTGTAAATGGAATTTTGTCCAAACATTCAGTCGAGATAGTAGTCAAACATTAACAAAAAATTTCTTTTCTGAGCATTAGTACTGACGCTAGCAACCATGGAAATTTGAAAATGTTTCCTTTTGTCGTTCAGTACTTCGATCATAATGCCGGAGGCATTCAAGTAAGATTGTTAGGCCTAAAAGAAACTAATAATGAGAAGTCTATGACAGTCTCGAGTTTGATCGTAAAGTTACTCAAACAGGACGGCTTACAGAAAAAACTTGCAGCATTTGCTAGCGACAAAACGAATACAAACTTTGGCGGGCTTAATTGGAAAAGTGGGAAAAATATATTTACACATTTGAAAACTAATCTGAATTCGAATCTTGTAGGCATCGGTTGTCCAGCTCACGTTCTTCACAACTAGATTCATCATGGTTTAGATCAATTCGGCTTATTTGACATAGAGTCGGTTGTTGTTGAAATTTTTAATTACTTTTCGATTCACACCGTCAGGACACACGAATGACAAGAATTTTGTGACTTTGTTGAGGTCGAATTTCGAAATTTGTTATCGCATAGTGAAACCCGGTGGCTGAGCCTCCTGTCTGCAGTGCAACGAATACTGCAAATGTTTCTTGCTTTAAAATCGTATTTTTATCCATAGAAGAACAGCCGCAAATTCTTTTTTCATTCTTTAACGACGATTTTAGCGAATTGCAGTTTCTTTTTGTTCAGTCTGATGTCGATTTTCTTCGATAAAATGAAAGCCTTACAAAGGCAAGAGAACAGCGTTTTGGAAATCCTCACCATAATTCGGGACATTTCAAAATCATTGCAGAACAGATATGATTCGACTTTTCTGCCGTTCATGGTTAAGAGTCAACTTAACAAACTCAGAAACGAAGGCCACGATAAAGCTTGC
>JAUMHM010000031.1:65806080-65817217 GCA_032362435.1 Melikaiella ostensackeni
ACGAAAAAACTACTTCAGGACTTTTTTGTAGAAAATTAAATTTCCTACAAGAATAATTGATGGAAAATTCAGAAAAAAAATTTTTTCGTAGTTTTACCGGATAAAAACGTAAAAAAAATTTTTACGTGTTATTTAAATGGGAAAATAAAAATTCATTGAGCTTAGTGGAGAATTGAGATATCAAGCTGCACTTTGGAGGGAATTTTTTTTATACCTAAAAGAAGGTCTTGAGACAATAGTACTTGAGAAAAAAAAAATGTTTTTTTTTTTTGGACCACTCTAATAATTATCTTAAGTTGATTTATAATCAATCTATTCAGATTATTCCGATTATTATTATTCAGATTAATCCATTTTTCAAATAGAAAAAAGTAACAATCCAATCACTTCTAAAAATTGCTGATTTCATTAACATCCCTTGAACAATATTTAAATAAAACCATATATCTTTTGATAAATTGAGGTAAACATTGATGCCTCCATTAAAAAAAATATTAATAGTATTCATAGGCAACCCTGCAGATTGGAAAAAATCTTGAGCTTAGTGTCTGTATTTTGAAATTTTTCATCAAGATCGAAATGATCTTATTCATGCACCAAAAGTACAAACACAAAAAGCCCACAAATCAGAAATAGACTTCCAACTACCTCCTTTCCTGCTTTTTTTGTTGTTATATATTTGTCTCTAATGAGCCGGAAAGGAAATAGTTGGTAGTCTATTATCAGATTTGTGGCCTTTTTTGTGATTCAGTTTTTGTTGCATGAAGAAGTTCATGAGAAAGTAGACTTCATTCCAATCTTAATTTAATATATATTGAGGAACTGTGACTTTTTAGTCAAAAACTTCGACGCGTGAAATGTATGGAAGCTTGATATAAATTGAAACTCTTCAATATACATAATATTGTGTTTAAATTCCAAACTCTTCTAAAAGATATTAAAAAAAAAAAAAAAAACATTACAGAACACTACTTTCATACTAACAATGACCTAATATTATTATTCTAATTCTATCCAATAAATCAAGTCAAGATAATAAAATAATGTCTAAGTTGAATAGAAAATAATTTCGTTTCTCTCAGAGAAAGTTTATTACCAACAATTTCTCCTGAAAATACACGAAATATTAAATTACTTAACGACAGTGTTACAAAATGTACAAATAGTGAGATATAAATAAATAACTTGATTATAACTATATAGAGTTACTGTAGAGTAGCCTAATTTTTACTATTATAAAAGGGACTCTGTTTAGATTATTTTTTCTGATCTCGAAAAATATTATGCCCATTTTGTACTGATCAAGACTTAGGCCTAAGGAGTATTAGAAAAATATGGCGACGAAATTTCATTGGGTTTTTTTCATATAGATGTACTTCCCCAGAGGAAAGAGTTAAGTGTGTGAAACGACATGGATTTAACTTAATTAAATTCGCATCTACCAAATTGGATAAAAGAAATAAAAATGAAATACTTAACAAAAAGGTTTCGATTTCAACAATCGGTAAAAAACTAAATAAATTTTTAATTGGACCTATTGTATACAAAAGTAGGATATCGGGAAACTAGTTTTTGTAATTTTATTTTATTTTGGTTCTACTCTGTGATGTTGATCTTTTCTTTTATATAATCTTGAGCAGCCCCTTGACGTTTTGAGATTTTAGGCCTCTCCTCTGAAGGTGAAGATAGCATCCAAAAAGAACAGAGCTCCTTCGACGATCGCCATAGACCCTTTGGCAATTCCCGTATCCTTATTTCTATAAAGTTTTTCGAATTCATGAATGTTCAGTACCCCGACGACGATGAAAAGTGCACAACCAATGACGCTGTAGAATAAATCCTGAAAAAAAAAAGAAATTGGGCGCATTATATTGAAGAAAAAGATAAATGAACTTGATTTAAAATTAAATTATTTATCATTACCACTCGGCGGTTGACCGGTGTTCCCATTATTCCACCGGCAAATAAACCAACAAGGATGATCAGATATCCGCCAATCGTCCCCATCGTCAAAAATCGAGTATGCTGTTCCGAGGCATGGTCATCTGAATAGGCATGAAGTACCAAGAGGATGATTACTATGATCTGTAAACAAATAATATCAAATCATATTAAAATACAATAATTTAATTTTAAAATACATGGGTATACACTGTTTGAATTGCACAACCGTGTTATCCAAACCATGTAGGTATAAAATTAAAATTATGATATTATACTGTGTGAGGAGTCAAAAAAGGAGAACATCGATCGCAATGATATATACTTCGTTAATAAATAATTATACGTCAGGTGAGTGCGCTCTACTTGAAAACACACACACAATCTCCTCTCTCAGTACCTTGAATCGATTTGTCCATACACACATTGTCCATTATATGAAAAGCGCAATGTACGACAAAATTTTATATTTATTAAGCACGTTGTAGTTGATGAAGAAACAATAAAAATGAAGTTTGCAACGTTTACGATGAGCGAAAAAAAAATTCAAAGATGCTAAAGTCCAAATTTTATGCCACAAACGAAAAGTCAATTTTTTTTACTGAACGTCATTTTATCTGATGCACAAAGATAGCCAAATAGTTTCTTCCCCCTAGCTAATGTGGAACACACCAAAATCATCCGCAAAAACTCGAAAAATTCACCAAGAATACACTAACTTTAAAGTCTAAAAATTTTTTTACTCAAAATCGTTTCATTTGAACCCAGAAGATCGCCAAAAAAGTTTCATCCCCCTAACGAATGTGGAACACACCTCAAATCATCCCCCAAAATTAAAAAAATTCACCAAAAATACACTAACTTCAAAGTCTGAATTTTTTTTACTGAAAGTCATTTTAAAAAATGCCCAAATGTCGCCAAAAAAGTTTCGTTCCCCTAACGAATGTGGAACATACCCAAAAACATCCCCCAAAACTAGAAAAATTCACCAAAAATACACTAACTCAAAAGTCTAAAACTTTTTCGCACAAGTTTTTTGTTAATACGGGGATTTATTAAACAGGAATTATCTTTCGTGCAGTAGTATTATATAAAAATCGTTCAAGATTTGAGGAGTTCATTTAATTTGCTGACAAAAGACGAAGACAAAGAGTTGAACTCTTGGTTTGATTATACAATAGGGTGGCCCAAAAAAATAAAACATTCTTGTTGTAGTACTTTAAGAGTTGCGTCTAAAAATAAAAAAGAAACAATATAATTTTCTATTCTTTACGGAGGGTATTTTTGCCTGTTAAGGGTAGTACACTAGTTTGCATGGGGTGATATTACTTTTCAATAAGTCCCAGCCACATTTTCTGACATCCTAGTAAAACAGTTACACACATTTCGCAAAAAGATGGTATTTTACCATTTTTTTATTGAGGGTGATTTTAAGGCCCAAAACCGAAACTCAAATTGTCTTTAAATTATTTTTAAAACTCTTTAAAAAAGCTCTAAAAAGAAACAAAATATCGCTATAAGGGGTAGTTTTTAAAAGTTTAAGGGTAGTTTTCTATCAGTGGCATTATTTTTAGAGATGCCTACTATCATTTTATTGTCACACTTATTGCTTTTACGCAAGTCACTTGAATTTTTTACATAAAATAAAAAATTAGCACTTTTTAGCGTTTAAAGGCCTTGGACCACGGGTTAAACTTTTTTTAATTAATAAAAAATTGCATAATTTTTTTACATCAAATGGAAGAAAATAGGGGTGAGAGAACCAAAATAATTCATTTTTTTTTTTGGCCAACCTATTATACAATATACATACACATATTTTGTGAACATTATTAACCCTACTTTTTATAAAAAGAATAAAGTGTCACGAAAATCGTTTATATAAAAAGGTAATTTTTAAATCAAATCTGTACGGGAATTTTATAGGTCTCCGCTGAACAACCTGTTTTGACAGTGGCATTTATTAAGTGACATTTTGGCGAAGAGTTTTTGGGGTATCAGTGGAATCATGAGAATAAGCTGGGCCCAACTATTACAATTAAAATAAATTTTTTAATTATTTACAATAAAAAATAAATCCTCAAAATTGCGGAAGCTGCGAGAAAAATAATGGAATACAATTAATTTACCGATTCATGTTTGCAAGCATTCACATCTGACGTCACGCATTTTTAAAGAGACTTTAGATACCCCCCTTCGCCAAAAACGTGACGTAAGATTATAATGTGCTACAAATTTTTCTATACTACAAGTTCCGGTTTCATCTGTCGACATGATTGACATGAACAGCTTTTCATAATAAGCAAGATTATATCATGTCCATTCTTGAAGACTTACTCACTATGCCAGATGCATTGATCACTTTATATAAAATGTTGGAGGATAGACTCAGCAATCGCAATCTTGGTTTACAAAGTATTCAAGATAAAATTTTATATTCAATAAAATATCGGATGAAATTCAATGAAGTATCAAAATGGTTGCATAAAACATAATAAATTAATATAATAAAATATAATTATACTTACGAGTTCCAAAAATTTAATTATGGAGAGCCTCGTGATCTGCGCCATTGTGACTTCTCTGTGAAAGAAATCAGACAAAATACAACGAATAAGTCAACAACTCGGTCATAAAAAATGCGTATGGGTAATGCAGAATTAATTTAAAAGAAAATTTATTTGAATAAAAATAGAAGTTATATTTTCATATATAGATGGGTCATTTCAAATTAACTTCGGAATTCGACACAGGCCAACTTAGCATTTCAAAGTTGTTAATTATAATATATTGCTGTGACAGGGTGCACTAAAAAAAAAGAATTTTTTGAACCAAGTAAATGCATTTACTTGAATCCTTTTTTATATATATAATATAAAAACGCGAATTTTTTCGATTTTACATATTTTACAATCATATTCTTTATTTTTTTATCTTTCATTAAAAAAAAAAAAAAAATGATGGACCAGTCGAATGCTTGTGCGGCCGCACAGTGGGACTAAACTGGATTTTATAGACAAATCAGTCTACAGATCTCAATTCTTATTCGATTAAGACGTTTTTTTTTTGAAGAATTATAGCTGATTAAATTCTGCAGAGACCCCTTGAGGTGGGTTTCTTAATTTTTGTTTTTGTAAAAAACTGTGCGAAGAAGAAAAGTGAAGAAAAAGGTATTTCTAACAAGATCAAGTTTTAGCTTGCAAAAAATAAATTGTATAGACTTAGAATCGGCCAAACTGAATTCATATGCACTATAGGAACATAAATTATCAGTGTTATAATTAATGTAATTGTTATAAACAAAATTTAGATATAATTACACAAACCTGCGATTCGTGCAAAGAAAACAAATTTTCTTGAATTTAATTGTTGCAATTTGATATTTGAGAGTTATCTAGCAACGAAAAATCTATAATAAAATAATTTATATTGTTGTAAACAAACTTTATGAACAAATATTCAGAGTCTGATATGTTCATACGTGAACAAAATTTTTCTAACCTCAAATCATTACAAGAAGTTAAGAAAATTTTCCCCAGTACCGCGCCCTTGGGTACCCAGTCCGCCACTGCCTTTATTGCATATGGAATCATTTTGATCGATTCTAAGTCTACAATTTATTTTTTGCAAGTTTGTAAGTTCTCTGCACAATTTAATCAGCTTTAATTCTAAAAAAATGTCTTAATGGGATAAAAATTGTGACCTGTAGACTAATTTGTCTAAAAAACTAAGTTTTGTCCCACTGTGCGGCGGGACAAGCATTCGAATGGACTGCTGCTCTTTAAATATTCATAACTCATGAACGAGATGAGTGTCAATCAATTCTTTTTAAATGAAAGATAAAAGAACAAGGAAAATGATTCTAAAATACACTCGAACTCTGATATAGTCCCATCCAGTTTAAGCCTTCCTAGAACTGCTGGCCCACGCAGTTTCTCAGTGGACAGGGAGCAGCGGGGAGTGTAAACAGTGCGTCGCCACCAGTAGCAAAGCGATAAAAGGGGGAAGTACCGCAGTGAATAATTCCATCAGCTGTCAGCACACGTGTCAGTTCGTTTTTAGTGTTTAGCGAGTTCACACGGTCCCTGACTGTTTACGTTTAGAGAGATCTGGTTTAAGGGCAAGGTCAGTGCAAAGCAACTCCCGAAACTGTCCTTATATTGGAGTTCGAGTGTAAAATCGAAAAAGATGCGTTTTCCGTCAAAAATCAAATCAAAAAATGTTTTTAATTTTTTTTTGTGAAAATTTTGAAAATTTGTTTTTTTGTTGTATTTTTATATATATAACAGCATTTTATTTGACAACATGCCTATAAGTTTCATTAGAAACAAAAAGAAAGTGTCGGAAATATTAAAATTTAAAAAAAAGTTGACCTCAAATTTCAAAATGGTGTAACTCAGAATTTTCGAAATTTTCAAAAATCCATTGATCAAACAATATTACCCATACAACACTACAAATTCAAAAACTTTCATTAAAATCGATGACAGGCCACACTTCTGACATTCCTGACTTGAAAAACGTCAGTTAAGGGTGGACGTAGTTGAACTTTCACTATGTTTTTTAAATAAAATAAATAATTTTTTGAGTAAAATTAATTTTAAATAATTTTAAAATTAACTTTGAATAAAATTAATAATTGAAAAATATTATTCAACAAAGAATAAACATAGGGGGGACATAGTTGAACTTCAGACACGTTACAAAATACGTTTACGTAATTTTCGAAGAATTTTCTTATGATAATTCCTTCCAAAATCGTTCGATAACTAAATAGTTTTTAAAGTCATTAAGCCACAAAAAGTTTCAAGTATAACTATGGAATGCCTAGGAAAACTAAAATCGTAGTCTTTAATTTGGAATAGTTTATTTCTGCGCGATATTTTCAAATGAAATCATTTTTGAAGTAAGCGAGGGACAAGAATTTCAAGTTAAATTGAAATGACCCACATACCAACGTGTCCAAATGATAAGGTTCCATCTCGAAGAAACTAAATGAAAAGGTGCTACAGAGTTGAGGGCGCTGATGTTCCCAATATAATTTATATGGGATGTTGAAGCTTCGAGATTTCGCCACGCGAGCTAGCACCTTTTCATTTTGTCTCTCCGAGATGGAACCTTGTCATTTGGACACGTCGATATGCAATCCGATGCGTTTAGACTTTAGAACCTTTTTACATTTAAAAATGTCAAGGACTAGAGTATTATTTTTATGTGAATAAAGTTACTTCAATGTATCCTCAATGCATGGGGTTTTTTTTTAAATTCCCAAAAAATGTAATATATTATAATTTCAGGCAGCAAAAGTAGAACTTCAGAAATTAAATTTTTTTAGAGAAGTTGTTTAACTTCAATTTTTACAGGTGTTTTCGAATTTTCTTAAATGAACGGTAAATGAAACGGTGAAATGAACGGTTTGACGGTGAATATTGAATCTACGGTAAGCAAACTTAAGATACTTGTAATAACTTGAGTGAGTCATAATGTCAAAGTAATGGTATAGTAATTATCAAATTAACTCAAGAATTCTAATAAGCGAGATCTTTCATAACACTAAACTTCTAACCTCGATTAGTACATTGCAGCGGCGTAGCCAGGGGGTGGCCTGGAGGCTCAAGCCACCCCCCCCCCCCCCAAATTTTAGATCCTGGTATACTATGGTTGCAAAAAATTTTTTATTTTTGTATCCCTTCCCAACTTTCCTTCATGTTGTTTAAAAATGAATTTGAAATTTTTTATAGATTTAAAAAAATGCTTAACCCTTCGTTATAGGTCTTTAAACGCTATAAAAAGTGTTATTTTTTTGTTATGTAAAAATGACAAATGATTTACGTAAAAGCAATAAGTACATATGACAATAAAATGATGGTAGACATTATTAAATTATTTTATTTTTTCATATGTACCTACATTTTTTGTTAGTGAACAACAATAAAAAATTAGAAATTCAAAATTTTTTGTTTTGCCTAATTTAAAATTTTTTGAAAATGTACAAAAAACATGCTTGTTTATTGAATCATGTGCAAACATTTTTGAAAAAGCTGATTATGTCAAACCTGAAATTTCTTCAGCTTGAACCAAAGTAACATGTTATCATTTTGCTTTTTCGGAAAAAGTTTTTTTTTTTAATTTAGAGATTTTTTCACGATATTGAAACGTTTTAAACAACACGAAAAACAATTTTTTTCGTGAAAGCAAAATAATAACATGTTTCTTTGGATCAAGCTGTAGGAATTTCAGATTCGACATATTCAACTTTTTCCAAAAAAGTTGTGCATTTAATTTCATCCAAAAAACATGTTTTTTTCAAAAATTCAAAAAATTCTAAATTAGGAAAACCTTTTTTTTTTAATTTATAATTTTTTATTATTGTTCACTAGCAAAAACTGTACTTACTCAAAATTTTCCATAAGTTTGGAACCAATAGGAAGTTTTTAAAAATAAATTTTCAAATCAAAAAAGAAAACATAAGATATTAACCGGTTTAAAAAATTATTTTTCAACTTTTTTCGTATGTCAACTCACAAGACACAACGAACGTATATAATTATATATACATTTTACTGCATTATTTTGTTAAATATAAATAAATATATATAATCTACTAATGTTTATTGTTTCTTTACTATATTAGGTTTCTACTATACTGTTTTTACTATATTGTTTTTACTATATTAGGTATCAAGTATGTATTTGAATTCTTTAGTTGCCCTTTCCCCCACTCTTTGCCTCCTCTCAAGCCCCCACCCCGGAGAACAATCCATACAAACTTTTCTTCATCAAGATTTTTCTCAAAATGACTGAAATTTTGTTTAGTTAACTATAAATAAGATTGCAGTAGGTAGGCAATGTATGTAAGAAAATAATAGCTTTTCAAGATAAGAAGTCCTTGTCAGTAAAAATAAAATATACTCTCAAGGACATATATTAGCTATCCCCAAAAAAAAGTTAATATAGATTTGTGAGATTAAGAGTTATTTAATTTCTATTTCGTGATCATAAAAAATAAGAAAAGTGTGATTGATTTCTGACTTTTACCCCAAGCATTATAATTTCCGTCGAACATGAATCATCCAAATTACAACGAAGAATAACAAATTGTGTCATCAGTCATCACTGCTTTTATTTTTATCGAGATGATGAATCGCGTGTAAGACCAGATTCTCACGAATGAGTGAGAAGGTTTCAATCTCTGTTATGTAGTTGTAAGGAGCTTTTCGTGTCCTTCTGGAAATTTTTTTGAAAGCCGATCCTATCACTCAGAGAAAAAACGACACGACATCAAGTCGAAGTACATTTTTGCGTGAGATTAGCCTAGTTTTATATCCGAATCTTGATGTTTATCGCACTTTAATTTCCACAAATGTCGTTATAGTTTTGCCGCTTATTTTCTTTATAAAAACAATGAATAGAATGGAAATAGTGAAATCTACCATTGAGAAAATCGACTTAAAACATTTCATTTGAAAATATTATTTTATGAAAAATAATACAAGCAATATATTTTCTTATAAAATGTTCTGAAATGTATTGAAAAATTGTTTCAATGAAAGTGGTAAATTCCTAGGAAATACATCCTTTTTGATTCATTAATTTTCTTTCATTGAAATAACCCTTCTCGAGAAAAATCGAAAAAGGGGTTTCGATCCTTAAAAACCTAATTGGGTAGTTTTCGTTTGTTCTCCAAAATTTCGTAAAAAAATTTAATTTAACTACTTTTTTCAATCCTTGGAGGAAATTTGTTTACAAATAGGTACAAAAAGTAGAACTATTTTTGCAGGAAAATGTAAATAAGTACAATAAATTACAACAAAAATTACAGGAAATTAGAAATTTTGTCTATTATTTGGACGAATTTTGTACTTTTTTGCATATTGTTGCATTTTATTGTTGTATTAATATTTCACAATAAAATATACAAGAGTTTACAACTTTTTCACCAAAATATTTGTTTTGATTTCGACCTAGTATGACAATTAATATTTAAATGAAATAATCCTCGATAAAATCGAAAAAAGTAAAGTTCAACTTGTAGCTCTGAAACTTCGTTTATTTTTTAGAGATTATTGCATCTCACTATTCTATTTTTTAAACGTAAACGATTTTGTTTTAACGCTTCTTCCTGACAATTTTGACCCCCCCCCCCCCCGTAACGCTTTTTCTGTAGTATGGTTATGTAACTGCACCATGGCCGTCATTCTAAAGCTGACGTTACGTAATACTTTGAACGCCCCATCTTCACACTAGTAAATTTCTTGTAATTAATTACACAATCCTCAATTTTCTTTCAGAATTTCATTTTCATTTTTGAATGTTTGTCAACCGACCTTTAAATTTTTGAGACAAAAGTGAAACCCGATAGATCGTTTTACATATTATCATTAAATAGCACCTTTATCTAATATAATGAAATTCTATTGTTGTGTCTACAAGAACTTTATAGTTTTTTTATTTTTACTGAAATGTAAAAGTGAAGGTTCCCAGATATATGCCCATAAGTAAAGAATTTATTTCCGGAAAACATGTCATATTAAATTACATTAATGAGTACCTTTTACTATCAAAAAATTATTCACACCCTTCAATACGTACAGATTATGAATATTCCCTACTTTCAATAAAGATTTAATATTTAAATCTACCTGTTTGTAGCTTTCATATTTTGCACTCTCTCCGCAAACGAAATTATTATGCTTACCCAGTTCCATGGACCGTACTAGCGAAGCCCTACGTAACAAAAAATTGTTTGATTATTAATTAAGTAATTTAAAAATCAAGGGCTTTTAATTTTAGACTTTCCTTGACTTTCTATGATATGAAATAGGTACGTGAAGAAACTTATTATTTTTTAAAGCTTAAATTAGGAGAGAAGCGGCGAATACGGCACAGCGGGTAAGGGTGCTCAGTAGCTTTTACGAAAACCTGCGTGAATAAAAACAATTAAGAAAAATTGAGTATCTATAAACTATTAGTATTTTCTTGAACACCAAAATTATGGAATTTACATATTTTTCAAAATGTACGTTTATAAAATATTAAACGTTTACAACATCAAGAAAAAGTCATTACTTTGTTGCTTGATAACTAATACTTAGTAGCGAGGCGCATGAATATTCATTCATATACATACATACATACATACATACATACATACATACATACATACATACATACATACATACATACATACATACAT